>JAVDPK010017739.1:0-12054 GCA_034780415.1 Cichlasoma orientale | reverse complement strand
CACACACACACACACACACACACACACACACACACACACACACACACACACACACACACACACACACACACTCACAGATGCTACCACAAACGTAACCTCCTTGGCGGAGGAAATGACAATAATTGCTAATTGCTTCCTAGATTTTTATTTATATCAGCAATCAGTTGTGGAAACTGAGCATGCCTTTCCGCTTCATTTTTGCTGGTTAGTATTTTCTTTAATGCTTTCACTACCAGTCGTATTGTGCTGTCAGTTTATGCCATCATTCTGCATTTGATTATATGAACAACAGATGGTGGATGTGGGACTGGGGCACTTGTCAGTTTTTTGACCAGCTTCACACAATGCTACTTTAATTGACCTTCATTCCTTATGTATAGTTTCTTGTTCAGCATTCAAGCTCGGCTGCTCATTGTCTATCAGCTAAGATAACTGCCGGTGTGATTTGTGTGGTGCAGTAATGCTCACAGCTATTTCCCTTGCGAATTATTGGAGCCAAGAATACCACCCTGTCCTGGAATTAATGACACTCCGTTGAGTCAACCCCATTCCCCATAGGCAGAGGGGGGAATAAATAAATAAATCTCTTTCTTGAAGGTCTTGTGTTAGTCACAGATTTCTTTAGCTTCATTCTTTTAGTTAAAAATTTTTCTCTGGGGACATAACTAGCAGAGCTTTACCAATATATTAACCTTAACAGACCTCAAATCAAGAGTCTACTCAGCATTAGAATTGCTGGAAAGTGCTTCCCGCTTTATTTGCAAAAGCTAACGTTGTGTTAAAGTGGATTTTTATGCCCAGTCAAACACATCTGCTTTTCAGCATTTCACTTCACCCGGTGAGACTGAGGTCAGTTCAAGCTGGCTGGGGTCTGAATATTCATTATCAGTTTAAAGTACTGTTGGGATCCAATAAAAAAAAAAATTACTGCCAGAATTCGGCTCATTTAGAGGTTATCATATGATCTGATTTGAAATCCAAGATTATTTCTCATCCCAGTGGATTTCAGAGAAAAAAAGCAGAGACCCGTTTCTGGAACCTCAAGATATTTCTCCCAAATATCATTATTCTTCACCAGTTCTTCCGGTTCTTTGGGTCTCTCTCTCTGTCTGTGCTCGTTACTGTTTCATTCCTCCTTCCTGCCTATACAGAGCATATGGCACACCCTGTTTAGTCAGAAATAACCCTACGGATGCACTTGCATCAACACTCACAAATTCACATGGCTGGCAGATGGCACCGAAAGCCCTCCATCAGCATTATCGGGCTAGGAAGTGTGCTTTTGCTCAGCATCCAATAAGGACATGGAAACCTGCAGTTTAATGCTGGTGTGGAGGCTGTTGAGAGGAAAGAGTCCGCAAATGGATGCAAGCTGATAAAGTGGAGATGCAGTAGAGACTGTTGAGTAGCATCCAGTTCATCTATAAAGTTGCTAAGTTACCAAAATTATTGGATGCACTATGAGAGATTTACCCTGAATGATCCCCAAATAGATTTTCCTCACCTCCTCGCCCTTGATGATGGGGCTGTCTGTGCATACTGTGAGAGGATATGATTGCATAGGTGTCATGCTGCTATAAAATGTAAAGAAAAAAAGATTTAGCATTTTACAAATGACACTATTTTCCACACTCATGCTTTTTTTTTTTAGCTTCCTGTACCATTTTACTGTATAATCAGTGTATTCGCCGTGTACCATGACATTGAAAATGTGCTGCTTTATCCTTCCTCTTCAGTAGATCCCTGAAAAATATATACAGTATAATGTATTTCATGCTCAGTGGCCATTTGAGAACATGTTATATTGCTATAATTAAAGCCACCATTATTAGCTCCCCCTCAGCCAGCTACAACCGTCCATGTGTTAATGCACCTCTCATTACATTAACTGATATATAATAATATGACTCTAAACAGGGTTCAATTCAGTTCCACAAAGATTGCTTTGGCTTTTGATATATTAACTACATTTTGCTGACATAGATATTGTATCTCTCATTCTGGTATTGTTTCTTTACTTTATATTATGTTACCATGGCTATGTATAAATACGATTTACAAAACCTTAAGTGAAAGTAAACGGACAAATCACATTTCATTTTCTGAAACAAGTTTTGGATAAATTAGAAGCTTAGTCTATCTAGGAAGGATGAAACTTGGCTTTGCAACTGAGAAGACCGATGACTCATTTCTCACAGCTCAAAAAACTTGCTGGGCCGCTCATCTGCTGAGGTTCCCTGATTTCTTGGCACTTTAGGAAATAAAAACCTTGTTGATAATGTGGTGTTCTATGCACAGGTCAGAGTTTGCTTTAATTTCCTTAAGATTAATTTGCTGACCTTTTGCACTTTTTTTTATCTGTAGTGTGTTGGTCTTTTCAAGTATAAATGAAAGAGAAAGGCTTTCCTTCCTTTAAAATGAATTGGTTATAGCTCAGCAGCAAGATGAATTTGCCTTATAATGATATGTTCACCTCAGTGAAGCCCACAACATCAAAAACAAATTTATGGCAAAATGCAATCAGTCTAACTTAATATCAGTGAAGCAGCCCGTGCAACTAACTGGCTAATGGATTTCTGTCGTGATTTCCAGGTTGTATTGGTTTGCTCCGCATTCACCTCGCTCTCACTGCAGTGTATCTCTCCACAAAATTGAACACAATAAGATTGAAAAACTCTTTTTCAGCAAGATCTGCAGCAGTGAACAGTGCCTAGCTGGTTCTGCAGCCGCACCTGTAACTGCCACAAAAGACGAGACAATGAGCTTTGATCTGATGTGCGTTCTGATAGCTCTGTGTGTATCCATTATCACAGGCACCTCGGAGAGAGCAGGTCACCTACTAATTGGAAGTTTGGTGGTTCGATCCCAGGCTGCACCAGTCTGCATGCCAATGTATCCTTGGGCAAAATACTCAACCCCAAGTTTCTCTCTGATGCTTTCATTGGAGTGTGAATGTTAGATTGAAAGCACTTAGGCGTAGAAAAAGTGCCTGTATGAATGGGTGAATAAGGCATGTAGAGTAGAAAAAAAATGCTATATAGGAACCAGTCCATCTAGTGGCATGGTGTCAATGACTTGATTAGGACAAAATAATGCAAAGGGCAGTGCCGTAGGGTGCCCACTGAACCATGCTTGCGAATTTGTGCTTGGTAAAACACAGAGAGAGACATGAATGACAAATATTTCTCAGTATTTAACACTCAGGCTGTGAAGATTTACTAAATGGTAATTCAGGTGCACAGCGTATCCTGTTTCTCTAATCAAACCTAGATTGATTTGCAGTGATAAGAGAGCCACAAGTATTCAAAAGTTTTCCCCAGAAGTGCAAACTAAGTTTTAAATAATTATCATTTCAAAATGTCGGAAATCAAATGCACTTTTCCTAACGTGCTCCCGGTATAGGTATGTCTTTTGTTCTGTTATGATGGACCACACTTAAACTGTCAGGGTAGCTACAGATGAGTACAAACATAAAAAAACAACAAAAGTCATTAAAAGCTGTGAGATTTCACTTGTCTCTGCAGAAATGGAAGAGCAACGGGCAAAGACAGAATGGGGTTGTGGAATAGCAGGGGCAGATCAAGAGAGAACTGAAGATGAGAGATTGAGATTGATGACGGTGAAAGAAAGAGACGTTGGAAGTGAAAAAGGAAGAGTATATAAAGGAAGACTTTGTGTGGGTTCATTGGAAGAGAGCTAAGAGGGGGAAAAGAGATGCAGCTGTCCTCTGTCCAAGCGACTGTTGCCGAGACAGACTAATTGATAAAGTATGCATAGTTAATAAAATCCACAGCCATCTGTCTTTGAGTTATTGTCGTTTTATGGCAAAAGGACTGTGATGTGGTGGGTGAACGATGACACTAAAAATGGAATTCTATTTAGTAACGGCAGTTCTGCCAGAATTAATTGGACTTGAGCAGATAGTTGCAGTTCGACAGTTTGACATGCGTGCTTCAGTGACACAGTAACACCCCCCCCCCCCCCAACTTGAGGGTAGATCCTTCATGTCTTACATAGCCTGTAAACTGTAATACTGCCAGAATCCAAATGGGATTCAAACAACAACAAATCTGACCTGTTAGTTTGTTGTCGGTTTACCTTGTGTCTTATAATTGTTTAAATATCGTAAACAAAGGCAGATTGGTCTTTTGCAAATTACACAATCTTTAATCGGCATTTTTCACAGTGTTTACCAACATAAATTTGGTTTGTTACTGCTTATTATTTTTTCACTCTCATAGGAATGCAACAGAAGCCACATTTCTGCTCTCTGTTTGGGTGGTCAGTGCTTGGCATAATTCAGAAATGACTAGGCCAAAGGCATCTTTCACAATCAACTGAGGTTTGCTGCAAGCAGTAAATGGCTCTGTAGTCCGCGCACGCTAAGATCTTTTACACAGCAAAGTCGCTCTGTGTGCTAACACAATCACAGCACCACGACAGCAGAGTAACCGATACCTGACCTAGTACCCAAAAATAGCGTGCCATTTGTTTGTTCGCAAACTTAATACAGATCACATGTGCTGTGTAATATCACCAAATTCAATTCCCAAGTGGGCAAGTGGAGGAGAAGGCCATAAAATATGCCCTTACTCTCGCAGGCCGGAAATCTGACTTCCAAATGGCTGCGTGGATAATTTAAGGTTTGCAGCAATAAATGTGTCACATGACAATATTTCATTAGTTGAGGTGCTCGGGTTATAAAATGCTTACTTGAGTCTGTTGTCTCACCTCCCACAGTTAGAACTCTATTTCATCCCTCATATGAAACGTTATCTAAGCCTGTCCTCAACACCTTAAATGCATGTTCACCTCACACTGATTTTATTATACTGAATGTGCAAACAGCCTTACATACTGACCACCAGCTGAGAAACTGTGATAGCCTCTGATAGTCAGCATAAAAGAGTCATAATATAACCTGTATAGTGGTATTAAGTTGTATTCTTCTAAATACGAGGCGTGGAGTCTACTGGCTCTGTGTAGCTCTGCCTGGGATGACTGCTGAGTTCTCAAAGGAAGTCTAGCTGTCTTAATGGATTTTCTCTTTCATAAAAGTAGCTTCTATCTAGTGCTTTAGGAAGGCCTCAGTCTGAATTTGAAGTTATACCATGCTGTGAAGGCTGGCTCACTTTTAGGGAAGTCCTGCCTTGTTCTAGCTGAGTGACTGGGAGTGTTGAAACATGGCGCATAGTGTTGTGGCGTTCACTACTTAGCTGTCACTCCCAGTGAGGTACCCTGCATACCCAAATCTTATCTCATACCCAAGACAGTTAAAAAGTTTTCTGTCACAGAAGTGTCTGCAGGTAGACGGTTATAACCCTGCGCTGCTTGTAAGTCTGCTTCCTGATTAAACGGCTCCCCGCGCTCGAAGAGGACGCTGTTAGAGTTATTGGCATATGCCTCCTCTGATAGATGCCGGTGGTAGCTACAGTTGGAAGGCCTCATGCTTGTCATTTTTCATTTATACTGTCTGTTCCGCCTGTTGTGCGTTGTTCTCAGAGGATTACAAAATGCGGCTTGCATGATGCATATACTTTATGCTGTAAATTGTAACTGACAAAACGATTTGGACAGATTATGAAGTATACCATATACATGTACACGTCTCATTAAATTAGAGCTTTGCTACGTTTTAAAAGGCTGTCAGCTGTCGCCGTTTTAATCGGCACACTCAGTCATAACTGTCAAGATTTATAATAAGTGATTATTATTTTGAAGTGCTTGCCAAAGCCTCTGTAATGTCAAGCAAATCTTCACCATGCATTTTGATGCGGATCACTTGTCATTCATTTCAGGTGGCAGGGGTTTATAGACTACTAAAACCTTCTCTTGCTAATGAGCCCACAAAAGACAGGGTAATTCTGGGTATCATCCCCTGTTGTGCAATTAGGCTTAAAGTCTGAAAATAATAAGCTATTGTAATGACTAATTATTTTTCACCATATTTGTATGTGCAAATGTGTGCCAGAATTTCTCACTTACTGCCTGGTTGGCTCTGTGGACTCTGTATTTTCGCAGTTCGACCTTTCTGAATATGTTTTTGAGCATAAACAACTGACAACAGAGCTGGTGTTTTTTTTTTTTTTCTTTTGGGTGCCTCAACACTTTAAAGACCTCACCTCCTTTTTTTCAAGAATTACTCTGAATGACAGCTTTAAAATGAGTTTCAAGGATAATGATGAAGTAGAATTTGAAGGCAAGAATCTGTTGCTTGAAGACGTGAGACTCACAGTTCTATTATTCAGGTTCTGTCTCCTTCATTATTTTGGCGGAAAGAGAAAAGAGCATTCCTTTTAATATATCCAGAAGTCAGGGACATTCATTATGACACATCTTTGGAGCTGTTCTGCTACATCTCAAGAAAAATTTAAAGGAAACCACTGATGTTTGACAAAGGGCCAGCATTCAGAACCTGCTTATACTCACAAACTGATAGATAATGACTTTCAATGAAAGAAATTACCAGACGTTATAACGGTGAGAGGTTTATTGAATTGACAGTTTGCTAGGGCTCGTTGCAATACCTGTCAAGCTATTTACTGTCAGTCAGGCCACATGAAGTCAGTCTCATGACACGAGAGTCTGTGTGATATCTAATGACAGGCATCTCAGGGCAAATGCCAATGTTTCAGGGTTTCCAGTGTAACCAACACCCAGATAATGAATGAGGGACATTAAAGTTAAGATTTCCTCTTCTGCTTCCTGGCCATTGTTGATTTACTATAAATGCAGGAAAAATAAAAATAAAAAGCTAAATCAAGACAACAGACAATGCTTTTCTGATTGCTTTTTTTTTTTTTTTTTTTTGGCTAACGTGTTCCTCTTAGGCCCTGAAAGCTCTGGCTGACTTTTTGTGTTTCTGGTTGACTTGTTTCAAGGCAAATATCTCGTAAAAGTGGCCCTACTGTGCACTTGATGACTGCATGCCTGATTCTTAGCTTAAAAAAAAACAACAAAGAACTAAAGCAACCTGTCCTGCAGGAGCAGTTGATTATCCACGTAATGCTTGAGAAAAAATAACCGCTCCTGTATTGCAGTGCGGGGCCTCTTAGTCAGGAGGAAAAATGTAAGATCATTTATTCTATTATAACACAGCCTTGTTTTCCTTAAAAACTTATGGGCATCTCAAAGGCTTTGGGGATAAGGACTAACCTTTATGTTTGGCAAATGTAAAAATGTTTTAGATAACAATGTTTGCAGGAGCCACTTCCCCAAATCTTATAAAGAGCAGTGCAGAGCACGACACAGAGGCTGTGCTATTTTGAATAGGAAGCTGTAAATCCAAAGAAGGTAGTTTATTCTTGTAAAAAAAAAAAAAAAAGACAGGAAAAGCATTGATCTTACAGAAGCAATTGTTGCTGCCCATCAGTCCGGGAAGTCTGTCA
This sequence comes from Cichlasoma orientale, assembly GCA_034780415.1. Taxonomy (NCBI): domain Eukaryota; kingdom Metazoa; phylum Chordata; class Actinopteri; order Cichliformes; family Cichlidae; genus Cichlasoma; species Cichlasoma orientale. The sequence continues at coordinate 4,666 of JAVDPK010017739.1, read as the reverse complement.
GCCTACAGTGGAAGTTACCAATCCTCCCAGGAGTGAACCAAATCCACAGCAATTAAAGTGACCTTCACTGTTCTTTGTGTACACTAGAGAACAGTCAGTCCTTATTAAGGCAGGAAAGACTTAATAGACAAGACTTCTGGGACACTTCCCTCTGGACAGAAATTCTGGAAAGTGCAAACACAGCAAACACAAACCAAACACAGCATATCAGCACACCTCATAACGACTGTCAAGTATGGTGGTGGAGGGGTCATGATTTGGTCTTGTTTTCCAACCGTAGCACCTGGGCACCTTGCAGTCACTGAGTTGACCGTGAACTCCTCTGTATATAAACGTATGCTAGAGTCAAATGTGACAGCTAAAGTTTGGCCAGAACTGATCGCAAGCACAGCATTAAATCTGCAAAGGAACGGCTGAAAAAGAAAAGAATCAAAGTGTTGCAATGGCCCAGTCAAAGGCCAGACCTCAACCCAACTCACATGCTGTGCTGGAACCTCAATAGAGCTATGCATAAATAAATGCTTTCAAACCTTAATTAACTGAAGCAATGTGTGAAGAAGTAACCTTCAGTACCTCTCTCTCTCTCTAATATATATATATATATATATATATATATGTGTGTGTGTGTGTGTGTGTGTGTGTGTGTGTGTGTGTGTGTGTGTGTGTGTGTCGCATTCCACACAGTTACAATTTCTCATCTCTGAATCTCACTTGTACTTTACCATCACTCTGCTCTGAGGAGGACAGAGCAGTGTAGCCGGGTGGAACCGGCTGTAATTAGACCGTAGAGAGAGATGATGGACACGCAAAGCAGTCACAGACAATTTACCCCAGAAGAGAAGATACATTGCCCACCTTTTCCACCCCAACACCCCCATCCTGCACTTCAGCTCCCACGACTCCACCTGCCTTGTCAAATGTTACAACCACATAATCACCTCAGTCCATTATAGGTCATAAGTAGTTTTTATGTGCTGATATTTTTCCTCGTACTTTGACCTGCCTTTTCTTGCCGCTCACATCCTAATGTCACGCCTCGTTATCCGCTTGTGTTTTCGCTGGCACCCACTAGTTGCTAATATTTCTATCTTGAGCTGCTGCAACCTGTTTGCACTTTTTTTTTTTAGTTATTTTCTCTCTTTATCTCTCCTCTCTACATTCAGTTAAACAGATTCTGTTTACATATACTTTGCCTATTATATGTTTGTGTTACGCACTGTGCTCTGTGATTTTGTTTTTTCACTCTCCACGCTATCATCGTCATCACCCTGGGCAACATAGTTTTAAATCACCTATTTCCCTAAAGATTATTTTTCATGATAATGGGTACTTTCATATGGGCAAAATGCCTTCTGGCAAACACTGTGGTGCTGAATTGTCTCCTTCCAAACTGTGCCTTTTCAAATTTTAACAGCATGGCTATCCATCATGGATGCCTTGTTTGTCTGTCTCCAGGGTAGTGGTGATATATTATCTTACTAGAAATTACTGCGCTGATTTTGTCATTTGGTTCAAAACAAAACACCCTTACTGTGAAATTCTGGAAATTCTGGAAACAGAGAATACCTGTATTTTTTCTTATTGTTCGTCTGCACAAATTAAGGCAGTTATTTAATAAGACCTACTTAACTGAGACTTTTTATTGTATGAAAGAGACTCAACTAATGACAATAATGTCTAATTTCCCCTCTGCCTCAATTTGACTCAAGTTACCCCCATGTAGCTTGCTAAAACCTTTTATGAATTGCATCCCGCTTGCATCATCTTGAAGGCATCATCAAATTAGTTTTTACTAACTTATCCTTTAATCCTGCTTCTACTCTTCGTTTTCCACATTTGCTATTAGCATTCACATTTATTTGCAGATTATTATTAAAAGAGACAAGCCTTTCTGCTTTCATTCACTAGCAAGCCAACATGCATTATCCTCAATTAAAGGCTATTTGAAGTTTTCCAAGAGATTAAATGCTAATATATAGTACTTAGCGGCTCAGCAATAAAAGTACACTGGAAAAAGAATTAAAAGTACACTTGCAGGTAGAGAAAAAAGCAAATGATTATTTATCTGTTTCTTTCAATAAGAAAACATTAACATTGCTCTCTCCACATGAAGCATACACCCATCACATTAATGTGTTTCTCATAAAGGACAAGCACATAACTGTCATCGAGTGGCTATTAATGGACTTTCCACCACATCTGAGGGTTAATGATTTATGCCCACATGTAATGATAAATTTAAAAAAAAGAAAAAAAAAAGAAAGAAAAGACTGGATTTGTCTCCAGTGTGTACCCACTCTGGCAAACTTTATAATAAATGTGCATTAACCTATAGTTAAACTAACACAGAGGAGATGAATACGGCGTCCTAAGTGGGAGGACTCAAGTAGTTCCTTCTCAAAAAGGCACCGCATCATATTTTAGATGGGATTGCATGTGTGTATTCAAAAATGTCCAGTTTGTTTCTTTAGCACACAATACAAGGTATGTAAGATTTCACATAGAAACTGTGGTAACTGTGGAAGATTAAGAAGTTTGGTCAGTTGGTCTTTGCAGCTGTACCACTTGTGGACTGACATAAAATTTGGCAGTCATTACCTGCTTCAACGACCTGCTGAGCTAATGACATTCCTGTAAACCTCAGCTCTACTTTTTGTTTTGTTCCAATCAGCAAATATTACACACTAAACTAAGATAACTATAGAAAACACTTTACATCTTTGCATCAGCATCTTAGCATGCTGACATCAGTATTTAGCTATTAACGAATCTTCACGCAGCTTCCTGCGCACGTATTTAAAAACTCTTTGACATAGGCAATTTCTAAAAGGTTCTGGTGCCATTTGTACCTTTAGTTTTGTAAGCAAAGCAATATTAAAGAAGCGGACGTTAGATTTGTACGTGATATTCTTTCCACATCAATCAGAAGAGCGCATATCCTAGCAATACTTATCAGTTAATTAACCTGATAAACTCAACAAACTGTATCTGAATTTGGCAGTTATCGGCTAATGTGTCACATGACTTTGTGGCAAGTTACGAATCGACTGTCTCAGTGTATGTGCGTGTATGTTGGTGTTTGACAAATGCAGCAGGGAGGGAATCATAGGAACAGAGGTGTTATTTACTAAGTGGCTTTTACTTTGTGTTCTAAAACATTCCTAAAATTTTACTCCAGCATAAAGTGTATCATCAGCGTTACTGCAGATGCTTTTAGATTCTTCAGCTGCATTCTGTACTGTATGTGAGAACTATTGCAAAGTGTCATAAAAGCATAAAGGTCTAAGCTGAATTGCCGGCTAATGACTCATGGCTATGACTGTCACTGAATATTGAACTGGGGCAAACACACAGACACACACTTTCCCGTGTTTATCTAGCTGACCTCACTCGGTCGAGGTCACTGGATTACAATCTGTGGATCACCATCTGGATTCTTTGGAAGAAATGAACGCGTAACATATGGTATGGGACTTGCCATTCATGTTTTTCAGGAAGTGGCCTGTAGGTATCTGGATTTAGGGCTGAAGTCTTTTTTGCAGTAGATTGTAAAAGAGAGCTTTGAAAGCTTATTTCAGAAACTGAAATCCATATGTCATCGTCGGGTTTTGAGTTTCTTTGTGGGTTATGATTCCTTTTTTGGTTTTGATGATTCTTTTTTGAGTTTTGTTCCTTTTATTACAAAGCCTGTATTGTTTCCTTGATGTCATTTATATCATTCAGTGGTGTCTGTGTACCTTGATTTAGTAGTATTTAATTCTCTTTTGTGTTCCATCCTGTTCTGGTCTCATCGCTGTGTTTTTGTCCTTCAGTGTCTCCTTTGTGAAGTTAATCTTGTCTCCCTATTGAGTTGTATCTGCCTTTCTATTTTATTTTGGTGATTGTTGTTCTCTGCGTCTTGTTTTAAGTTTAAAACTTCCTCTGGATTCATTATGTTTGTTATCCCCAGCTGTTTTCCCCCCATTACCTATCACTATCTTGTGTGTTTGTATGTATTGTGTGCGTCTCCCCTTGCCTTTTGCCATCTTGTCCCTCTTGGCTGTGTGTCTCCTTGCTGTTTGTTCTCATTAGATTCCTGGTGCTCAGACACCCTGCTCTTTCCTTGCAGATGTTTTGGACTTTTTTTGTGTTCTTGTGCATGATCAGCATTAAAGCTGCTTTTCAGTTTACTTCTCGTCTCCCAAGTCCTGAATTTGGGTCCACATCCTGCCTGCCACACAACTGCACCTTGACACCTTAAGTTTAAATTTTGGGTTATTATCTCAAAGTTTCAACTTGCTAACTCGAAATTTGAAGTTACCTTCTTAATTTCAGGTTATTTTCTCAGAAGTTTGAGTTTGTACGTTGACATTTTGAGGAGCCTAACTTGAAATTTTGAGTTATTAAGTTGAAATTTTGAAATAATAACCCAAAATTTGGATATATGGCAATTTTTTTTTCAGTGGTGGAAACAAGCTTCCATAGAGATCTGCTTGAACAGCACTGACTTCTCCTTCACTATGCTGTAGATCAGGGCTATTTAATTAGCGGCCCGGGGGCCACATCCGGCCCGCGGACCGCCTTTGACTGGCCCACCCCCCGACTGACCTAACATAAGCCGCAAAAACGCATTTAAATCATATTTGCTGTGAGAGTTTTAAAAATTCCCATCCTTCCTCTTGTACTT
>JAVDPK010017738.1:0-12057 GCA_034780415.1 Cichlasoma orientale | reverse complement strand
GGGCCGGCGGGCCGGGAGTTTGAGCCCCCTGGTTTAAATGAATCAACACCCTTGAGTCACACTAACTGTCAGAATATTTTAAGCACAGGCAGAGGAGGAGGAGTAGCAGCAATTTTCCACTCCAGCTTATTAATTAACCAAAGACAGAGACAGAGTATTAATTCATTTGAAAGCCTGACTCTTGGCCCTGTCAACACTAATTGCAAATCTCAAAAATCTGTTTTATTTGTTGTTATCTATCACCCACCTGGTCCTTACTAAGAGTTTCTGTCTGAAACTTTGTAATCTCATTTAGTGCTCATTTCAAATAAAATAATTATAGTGGGTGATTTTAACATCCATATAGATGCTGAAAATTGAATCTATGATTAGACTCAACTGGCATCTCTCAAAATGTAAATGAGCCCACTCACCTCTTTAATCACACTCTGGATCTTGTTCTGACATATAGCATAGAAAGTGAAGACTTAACAGCATTCCCTGAAAACCCCCTCCTGTCTGATCATTTCTTAATAACATTTAAATATTCTTTAATGAATCACAGCAGTAGAGAATATATTTTATTACAGCAGAAGTCTTCTGAAAGTGCTGTAACTAAGTTTAAGGATTTAATTCCTCCATATATGCTCTTGAATTCCAAGTGCCAACACAGTGCAGAGCAGCTACGTAACTCCCACAGAGATAGATTATCTTGTCAGTAGTTCTGCATCCTTACGTCAGATAAAACTGAAGTTATTGTACTCTGCACTAAAAATCTTAGAAACATGGGGTCTAACATATCTTGGAGTCATTTTGGACCAGGACATGCCTTTCAATGCACATGTTAAACAAACATATTGTTAGCCTAGTAGCATAATCGCCTAAGTCATATTCTGGCATATTTTGAGATACATGCCTAATTCTACTCTGCTAACAGCGCAGATTCATTTAGATAGATATCTCAATTTTGGTCAAAATATGACTTAGGTGATTATGCTATTAGGCTAACAATATATGACCACTTTCTTGCATTTATGGAATTTCTCTAATTTCTCTAAAATTAAAAATATTCTGCCTCAGAGTCCCAAGAACTTGAAAAAAGGGCGACTTCATTTCTTTCAATTTTTTTGAAGACGTTTCACTTCTCATCCAAGAGACTTCTTCAGTTCCAAAACCAAAAGGTGGACAGTCCCAGGTATTTAAACCTTAGTGGGGGTTGTCCCCTTTGGAGTTGATTGTTGATCCACTATTAATCATATATGACCGTTGAGGCACCTGTCATATATGATTAATAGGTGATTAATAGGTAGGTGAATGATTACTGGTGACGTAAGACACCACCTCTGTTCAGTGATGGTCATTCACAGTGGGCATAGATGGCCCCTTTTACTCCTTTTTCAAACTATCTGTCTTCCCGGTCCAAAATGTGAACACCGGCATCTTTGAAAGACTGTCCTTTATCCTTTAGGTGCAGAATTACAGCTGAGTCTTATCCAGTCAAGGCTCGTCTATGTTGTGCCATCGGTTTGTGGAGTGGCTGATCGGTTTCATTGGAGAAACGAATCTCCTGAAGTGTGGCTGGACTTTATTGCAGTCTGGATTTGCCCTCGTTCAGAGGCGCTGGGCCGAGGTGGGTATACTTGTATCACCGATCAGCTTGCTGCCTGTACATTGGAGGTTTCAACAGTGGCCAAATGTGTCTTTTTTCCTTTCGCATTTGGGTTGGGGAATGGGTCCTGACTGTTGTTTGCACTTATACACCAAATGACAGTTCATTATACCCAGCATTCTTGGAGTCACTGGGGGAAGCACTTGCGGGTCTTTCTTCTGGTGGCTCCATTGTCCTACTTCTACATTCACGTGGGCAATGACAGTGAGACCTGGCGGCATGTGATTGGGAGGAACAGCCTGCCTGATATAAACCAGAGCGGTGTTCTGTTATTGGCCTTCTGTGCAAACTACAGTTTGTCCATAACAAACCCCATGTTTGATCATAAAAGTCTACATTGCACCAGAACACCATAGGCCACAGGTCAATGAACAATTTTGTATCATCAGATCTGTGGCCATATGTTCTGGACACTTGGGTGAAGAGAGGAGCTGAGCTGTCAACTGATCACCACCTGGTGGTGAGTTGAATCAGGTGGTGGGGGAGGATGCAGGAGAAACCTGGCGCACCTAAACGTATATTGAGGGTATGCTGGGAATGTTTGGCAGAGGCTGCAGTCTGTGAGATCTTCAACTCCTATCTACGGCAGAACTTTGACAACATTGAGGACATTGAGTCTGAATGGATCAAGTTCAGAACCACCATGGCTGAGGTTACTGTATGGAGCTGTGACTGAAGGCAGTTGGTGCCTGTTGTAGTGGTAACACCCGAACCAGATGGTGGACACAGGTGGTGAAAGGAGCCATAAAGCTAAAGGAGTCCTTTACTACTGACTTCAACTTAGGATATAGTCAGGTGATGTCGGGTGATACTTCTAGGACCTCCTTAATTCCACTGACACATATTCTGTAGAGGAAGCAGAGTCTGAGGGTGAGGGGGATGATGCACCCATCACTGGGGTTGAGGTGACTGAAGTAGTTAAAAGACTCCTTGGTGGCGGGGCCCTGGGGTGGATAAGATTCGCCCTGAGTTCCTGAAGGCTCGTTGTAGGGCTGTCTTGGTTGACATGCCTCCACACTATCACGTGGAGATCTGGGTTGGTGCCTCTGGATTAGCAGACTCGGGTGTTGGTTCCCATTTTCATGAAGGGGGACAGGAGGGTGTGTTCCAACCATAGGGAGATCACACTCTTCAGCCTTCCTGGGACGGCCTATGCCAAGGTGCTGGAAAGGAGAAGCCATCCTTTAGTTCAACCTCGGATTCAGGAGGTACAATGTGGGTTTTCGTCCTGGCCGTGTATCAGCTCTTCATCATCTTGATGATATTTGAGGGTGCTTGATAATTTGTTCAATCAGGATGCCTCCTGGGCACATCTTGGGTGAGGTGTTCCAGGCATGTCCTACTGGGAGGAGGCCCCAGGATAGATCAGGACATGCTGGAGAGATTATATCTCTTCTGGCCTCTGGCCTGGGATGCCTTGGTATTCCCCTAGATAAGCTAGAGGAGGTGGCTGAGTTTCTCTGCTTAGGCTGCTACCCCCACAACCCTCCAAAATTTAAACTACATTTTTATTTAGTGTAACTTCAATTTTAGATTTTTTTGTAAAACATTCTGGAATTGTATCTCATGAAGTGTGTTAGTGGATTTTTTTAATGAAATAATGATTTAAGACTAAGTTTTGGCTGTGAAATGTGTGATTTATGCACAATTTTTTAGAGTGAGGTGCTACATAGCAGTTGCTCAGAATTTAACTTGCAGTATTTGAGTTATGAGGCAGGCATTGTGTTTATTGTGAAGAAGCTATAGAATATCCAGTTTCTCTTGAATGGTGGGAAGAGATACAGGAGTAAAATGCAGCTGTCATAGCAAAGTCCTTCATATTTAGAGTGAGATTAAGACAACATCTGACTGACATAGGGGATGAATTTGTGTTGCTGCATTCCAGCTTTTATGGTGCTGTAGTTTTATTGAAACTTTTGGGAGGTGTAATAAAATCTTATCTCTTTCTTTTGTTGTGGACACATTGGCTCTAAACCATATCTGTGACACTAAGTGTCTGCTTGCCTTCCCTGCCCATAAAAAGCAGCCTTGATTAGCTTAGCTGGAGGACATATCAATAAAAGCCAGCTCTGCTATATACTGTAGAGCAGACCGCTTGTTATGATACACTTTCAGAGTTGCACAGCTAATGTACCTTAGTGTAATGACAGATTAATCTGAATGGATGTTTAATTCAAATGTTGGATACTAAATTAAATGGCAAACATCGTCAGATTCCGTGGATTTATAATTGTCATGACTTGCTGGTGAGGACTCAGACGCTGGACACAGAGAAAAAGTCTGAACAGAGTTTATTCCAAAAGGTGCGTAAAAAAACAAAACACAAAGCTGCAGGGAGTCTATGGCCGCTTGAGGCTGCGGGGTCTCCGTGGGCATCTCACACACACAACTCACCAACTCCAAAAGGGAATTTCCCAGCACAAAAGTCTGCGTAGAAAAAAGAATTAATCCAAGAGCGTACAGATAGTAATCCAAACAAGACCTGGATACCTGGCTGATGACTGAGAGGTTCCACCAGCTTGAAACTCCACTCCATCAGAGTACATGAAGACCAGGTGAGTGATGAGATCAGCCACAGGTGAGCCTTGGACCCGTGGGTGGAGTCCCAAAGACCCGCCTACCTCTGCATCAGGCAAGACTCCACATGATACACCCACAAACAGGGGACCATGACAACAATGATATTCTTGTACTTTTGTATTAAAAGTTCGGGTAAATGATAACATAAAATCTGGTTTTGATATAATACAATATGGAACCAATGCACAAGGGCAGTGGTCTGCCCAAAACAAACAAAACCATCTCAATATAAAGTCAATTTAGTACCCATTGGACATCTTTTTTAGCAGAAAACATAAAAATTTAGGGCAGGAGATTGGATATTTTAGAACAAGAAAAGTTAAGCAAGAAACATCAGTACTGTGATAAAAACCAAGCATTTTAAACACAAAAGTGGGCTAAAATATTACTCTGGTGATAGATTTATTTACATCGTTTAAGAAAGTACATCCTTAAAGGCTTAAAGTCCTGGCATGGCACACACTGGTAGTTCATAGGTGCTACATAGAGCTTTGCAAACCAATCAGCCAGCAATATGGACTATTTTTGTTCATGACGAGAGAAGTCAGAAAGCCCAATATAAAAAGGATGTCTTTGTGAAGGAAACTGAGTGTTAAAAACAATAAAAACTGCAGCCACTCAGTGTGCTACTCATCCATGCTGTTTTCTGTTGCATCTTCCTCTTTATGATGAATTCAGCTGTGATCATTTCCTGTTCTTTGTGTAGGTCAAATGCTCATTTTTAATCAGCGACCATCTGACTTTCAAAAAACGCCATCGGTTAGGTACAGTGTGCTGTTGGCACTTTGGAGGACAGCATAATGCTTATTTCATAGTAGCAGCGCAAAGGCAATCCACACGCAGTCATGGACGACCTGCAAAGAGTGTTTGTTGTCACGGAGAATAGCAAAGTTATAACTACAAAGTACTGAAGAGCATCCGAATGTTAAAAACAAAATGTACATATATATATATACATATATATATATGGACGGTCATCTGCATCCATCAAAGTGCAGCTGAGATTTTGGAAGACTGCACGGGAGCACATTCGCGGTGGGTGAAAACTCCTTTCCTGTGCTGTCCAAACGGAAACCTGTTTGCAGATGAGCACACTTTGCGGGGCCATAAATGACTCTTGAGTGTGTCTCCATAACCTCTGTGTCAGTTGAAGTCCCATATACCTTTTCTGTGTTGTGTCTATTTGCGTAGACGAAGAGCTATGCAAACAGACACAACACAATACTATGAATTCACATCATGTTATCGATGCTTATTATGGATGGGATATGTTTTGTGAAATACTCTCAAATGGATGCTTCTTTTGTGACTCATCTATCAAGTCTCAAGTCTAAAAATGACTATGGAGACTATGTGAGAGTTTAGAGGTTCTGATGAACTTTTAGTAAGAAATAGAGACAGAGTGAATCAAAGGCCCGCAAAGAAGCTAAAGCATACAGGGTGAGTGTGTCCAAGACAAAAGGTAAAATTGCTGCCCACTTGTTGTTGAAATCCACTCAGCCAGCCAGTGTTTCTTCTGTCAGTGATCTCTCACTGGCTCATAACTTTCTTCAGTTTTCCTTTCTGTTCCCGAATAAGAAGAGGAAATGAGTTTCGGAGCGTCAACTGAGAACTCAAGTTGTTGCATGGATCCCATGGTACAACACAATGCAAATCCAGCTTCTAATCAGCTTACTATATAAACAACTAATTAGGCGTCTGCTGGCCCCTAATGATGTGCTGACAAACACATGGTGCAAAACACTAAAACTGATAAACAGCAGGAGCTGACAATTTATTCAGACGCTTATCTCAGAGCTGAGACAAAGGCTTGATTAGAAACTGTTCTGTGGAGGAAAGTCAACAGTTTGGGCTGGTTTGGAGGGAGGAAGTTGATCTTAACATACTACCTCCCCTCACTGGACAATTGGCAGGAATGCTCAATCTGTGCATGACATTAATGGGCTACGTTTGGTTGTAGTTTTTAATGAATGAATTATTATTTTTTAGTCAAGGTTTACTCTTAATTACTTTGACATTATTATGGTTTTTGGTCTTCTAATGCATTTTAGATGAAATCTTTTATAATAATAAGAATGCACCAATCACATGCAAGGAAAAGGGCTGTGTTGACTGTAGTCAGATGCAGCTGCATTCATCAGTCCATTAGCAGCCTTTAGAAACAGTGCCCACTTTGAGGGTCTCAGATGTGCTGAAAGACACACTGTACTCCTTTTTATCATCTTTTTTTGTTACTAACAGCAATGTATTCACTTTCCGGCCTTGCTCTTTCACTCAGCATTATATCAGACTCTGCTATTCAGAAATCATTCATTGCAGAGATTCCAGACTTCTTAATATTCTTTGCTCCCCAGTGATAAAAGGTTAACCTGTGACATGCATGAATTACAGCTATGCCTGAATATGTCTATCACTGATCTGTTAAACATAACTTCTTACATTTGTCTTGGCTTTTTCTGCTGTGCATGATGACCAAGAGTTATAAGTACTTCTCCCTTAGTGTCAGTACAAGCTGGGGTCAGAGGGCAACATCAGACACCATCAACATAAATAAATGACAAATTTAACATCAGATACATTATAGAATTCTATAAAGTAAAAAAATGGAATATTCTAAACCATCTGACAGTCACATTTAGATTGCTTGATTTAAATCCACTGTGGTGGTATATACAGTACCTAATGACAAAAAATATTGTCCTAATACATATCAATCAGTTTAACAATAATAATAATAGCACAAGATTTTTATTGGCTGCACCACCACATTAAGTACTCACCACCAGGCTTATTCTGCAGATTTGGGTCAATGTGACTTCTTCCTCTTATACAAATTAAAATTTTAGTTGAAGTTCAGAATTGAATTTCTAAGGAGAGAGTCCAAAGCAGAGTGATGTATCACTGCAGAAAAGCTATAGTAGCCAAAGATAAATCAAGTGCATTTTGTCTTCATAATGAAGTCAATTTTAAACATTTTGAGTTCACCGTTTACATATAGAAGACTTTAAATTTTTAATTGCGGAAGCTATTCTGTTCTAATTACCATGAAATATTAAAATGAACAGTGTTAATCACCCCAATAGAGCACTGCACTCTCAGACTGCTGGCTTACTTGCAGTTCCTGAGGTTTTCAAAGTAGAATGGGAGGCAGAACCTTCAGAGCTTTGTTAGCACAACACTGCACTGCACACTAAAAAAAAACACTCTTTGAATTTAAGCATGCTTCACTATATCTACTGCACAACACACTTTAACAAAACTGTCTTCTTTCTGTTTTGCAAGCTTAATGCAGCGTACAGAAAATCACTGTGCTTTTGGAAAAGAACAGTTGTGTAAGAGTATACCCTTAAAAATGCAGCATCTTTGAAAGCTTAACCTTTACATGCTGTTTGGGTCAAATTTGATCCCTTTTAACATTTGACAGCAGTAAAAATACCCTAAATGTTTCTAATTTAGACTGAAATTTGGCAACTTTCCTAAAGTGACACAAAATACACAAAAATTAAAAAATATTTTAAAATTACAGATGCCACAAATTTTTGTACATTGAAGCTGTTCCGAGTCAAATTTGACCCATATTTATTGAGATGGATTTCAGATCCACCGGTGTGGATCAAATCAAGGAAAAGTGTGGTCTTAGGGACTCTTGAAACTGTGAAACTGTACGGCCCATGTCTTGCATATGGGTGGTGGTGACAGCGATCAAGAGGGACCTTGATACTGTCATGAGGACTGTCTGTTCCCACCACAAAGCAGGTACCTGCTGGTCTTTGAAACAGTGAAAGAGTAAAACAGTATAGGAGTGATTATATACAGTTCATATATGGAACAGAGGTCATATAGAGGTCAAAGGGTGATTTGACAGAAGGTGCCTTGATGCATACACAGGAGCTGCACCTGTAAGCACGAGCAACTGCAATATAACTAAAGGATGACAAGAACATTCTGAAACTGTTGTGAATTGTTTCTTATTTATTTCTTTTCATATTTGTCACACTTACATGTTTTAGATCTTATTATTATTATAAGATCTTATTATAGATTTTATTATTAGACAGAGATAAGTACATAAAAAATACAGTGTTTACATGATGATTTCATTTATCATGGAAAAAAGCTAGGGCACAAACTGATGGCTGGACATTCTCCTTCAGGATTTTCCAGTAGTGGAATTTATGGTTCCATGAATTGTGGCAAGTCATCCAAGTCCTGAAGCAGACTATCAAACTTCCAGCACCGTGTCTGGCTCTTGATATGATGTTATTTTTATGAAATGGTTTTATGCCAGATATAATGGGATACAACCTTCCAAAAACTTTAACTTTTATCCCCTTCATCCTGAACCAAAAGTCTTCGGGATCATCAAGAGGTTTTTTTGGCTGACGTGAGACAAGCATTTGTGTTTGTTTTCGTCAGCAGTGGTTTTCTTCTTGAAGCTCTCCCATTGATACCATTTTTGCCCAGTCTCTTTCTTCTTGTTGAATCATAAACTCTGCAGCTCTTAACTGAGCCAAGTGAGGCCTGCAGTTGTTTGGATGTTGTTCTGGGTCCTTTTGTCACCTCCTGGATGAGTCACCAATATGCTCTGGGAGTAATTTTGGTAAGCTGGTCACTCCTGGGAAAGTTCACGACTGTTTTCTCCATTTGTGGATAATGGTTCTCACCGTGGTTCACTGGAGCTCCAAAGCCTTAGAAATGGATTTGTAACCCTTTCCAGGCTGATAGATGCCATTGACTTTGTTTCTCATCTGTTCTTGAGTTTCCTTAGATCGTGGCGTGACGTCTTCCTTTTTGAGATTTTTTAGCCTGCTTCACTTTGTCAGGCAGTTTCAATTTATGTGATTTTGTGATTTGACAGATCTGACAGTAATCAGGCCAGAGTGTAGCTAGCTAAGCTAAACTTTCTCAAAAATGTGGTCAATCACAGTTAATTCATGATTTAATGGTATTGGTGGTCATTGGAGGTGGGGGTGTATTTACTTGCATCTAATATAAACATTTATTTGATGATCTGAAACATGCACATGTGACAAATAAGCAGAAAGAAAGAAAGAAAAGAAAAAATCAAAAAGGGTCTAATTGTTTTTCACAGCCCTATATAAACACCTGCAATACTAAACAACTAAAACCAAATTAAACAAATTAGAAACCAGTTATTCTGGTGCTGGAGGATCATAATATAACCTATTTATTTTTGGATTTATATAGAACTTACTCACCATTCAAAGTGCTTCAAACTAAAAATCCCATATATAACCAAACATTCATATAGTGATTTATTCTATACACTTCAAGCTCTATCTGCCTCACAGCCACGGCTAATTTTGACTCACCGGTTAACCTAACATGCACGTGCTTGGACTATGGGAGAAAGCCAGAATGCCTGGAGGAAACCCCTGCATGCAAAGAGACAACATGCAAACTCCACACAGAAAGACCACAGCTGGGATTCAAACTAGGAACCTTCTTGCTGTGAGGGGACACTGATAATCACTCCACCGCCGTGCTGCACAGAAGATTATAAAGGCACCTGAGCTGCTATTTCATTGAATGTGGGAAACACATGTGTAAGGCCCACTCATTCAAGGTTTATTAACACTGCGTTGAATGTGCAGACTAGTCTGAAGTAAGGACTTATTTTATAGTTTTGTGTTCTAAGACACAAATAGTAGTTATGGTGACAGTGTCTAATCTTTGCAATGGGTGTACATGGTATTAAAAATCCCAACAGTTTCAGAATGTTCTTGCCATTTTATCTTTCAGTAAAATATATTTAAAACTTTATTTCTGACTTTATGTCTTATATAAAACAGGACAATGGTTCATTTCCACAAGCGCGCTTTTGTAAAACCTTTAATTGTCTGGAGAAGTGGCAGATTAGTTTACACTCAGACAACGTGAGGTGAGAGGGTTTCCTATTTTCACAAAAAAAAGAAAAAGAAAGAAAAAAAGAAGCACACTAAACATGTGTCACTACAAACCATATGAGAATGTATTTCCATAAAAATAGCAACATTTTTAATTTTACATTACAAACTGTTCCCTTTTCAGTTGCAGCCTACATATACTGTTTTTTTTTTTTTTTATGTATGCATTTGTATCCACCAACGGATATACTGTAACAATACAACACAAAACTCTAATTAGCCTAACAGACACCATCCAGTCATAAATGTTGATGTCATGGCACCATAACATCTATATTTGATATAAGAGAACATGCAGAAAAAGTCGACATTAAGTGTGCAGCAGATTCCCTCATTTAGCAGACACAACATCCAACAAAGACGCAGCAACAAGAACATTTTATTTATTACATTGTTTTAGAGCTTTAACATGTTAATAAATTTACATCTTTCAAGTGTGTTTTTTCACCGGAGACAGTTAGAGATAACATAATTTTTAAAGCAACTGAAATGTATATAAACATACTTCTTTTTAGGCCAAGGAAGGCTAGCTTCTCTATTGACCTAAGTGGGAGAGCTTTCCCAAGGCCTACAGCAGGCACAGCCTCCCTGCTTCTGCAAACTGTCAGCCACACCACAGGTGTTGATTTATACCATTAATAATTCACAAAGTTGCTTGCGCTCTTCTGTATTGGCCAGATGCCTCTCTGTGCTGCCAGAACGTGTCAGCTGCACACTGAACTCGGCATGTCACAGATGCAGAAATAAGACATAAATATTTTAGAAAATATACACCAGAAACAGCCAGTCAGACAGGCTGCACATCTGAGAGGACGGCTGTGTTTTAGTGGCGATCTTCTCTTTTTTCTAAAGGTGAGAGAGAGATGGAGAGATGTGCCGTCCAGACAGGAAAGCAGAGTATCTCCCTGTTCCTCTGATTGCTGCTCTCTAATGAGCATGGCGGTGAATCTTTTCAGAGCAAATTGTTGAAGACATCTGGCCAAGCTTTCTCTCTGATGCAGCCGAAATGTCCCTCTAGATGGCGTTGGCATGGCAACCTCTAACTGCTATTCAGCAGCAATGTGGGTTGAAAGGTTTAGGGTCCATAGTTGAAAATCCATTTGGGCCTCTAGCACTCCACTCCCCAAGCTGGAGGTGCAATAAATACTCCCTTGCCCAAGGAAAAATAGATTCTCTTTATGAATTGATGGCACTCATGGCACCAACACGTCTTTGTTGTTTGCCTTTGTTATAAAAGGCCTTATTAGTGGTAATACAATGGATTGGTTTGGCAATGGTAGTATCTTGAAAATTCTTACCCTAATGGAAAAGTTAAGACAAATTTTGTCATGTTCTTACATAAGGTCCTATTTGAATAACTCTTTGTGGGTCTTCTGAAAATCTAAATATTTCAAAGAATTGTAACAAATTGCACACTGCTCTACAATACCACACCCAGGCAGCTCTAGAGGCAAAAGGACTGCAGTGGAGGACTAACTGTATGCAGGGAACTGATGGTGGGGAAAGGGGTGGGGGGTGGGGGGTGGGGTAGGGGTTAGGTCCATCCCCACAGTTAGCTCCCCACAACAACACTTAATGACCCCTGTACTTCAGCTGAGATGAGATACTCCATCTACAGAATTATCTGAAGGGCAGCATGTTGGAGAAAATTATCTCATCCTCAGAGACAAAATTGCAGGGAACTTATCATTACAATTAGCATACTTTGGTCCTTTGACGCATGTAAGTAGGGGAAGCAAACCAAGCAACCACAACGGTGTTCAGAATTAGCCATTCAACCCACTTGCAGCATTCATTAGTTTTAGAACATTTGCTTGAACAATGGATTTCACCGTTACTGCATAGAGTGCAATGCATGCTAAAATAACTGGACAGACTCAACTCTTTCCTTACCCTTTGAAT
>JAVDPK010017737.1:0-12064 GCA_034780415.1 Cichlasoma orientale | reverse complement strand
ACACACACACACACACACACACACACACACACACACACACACACACACACACACACACACACACACACACAGTCTGTCCAATCTGACCTTTGTGCCACAGACTAAAAACAGATCCAGCAGTAAGGTACCACTGGGTTTTAAATAAGCTTTTCTGTTGCTCCATCAGAGTGTGAGATGTATTCCGTTTGAAGTAAAGCTGGAAAACAGCTGAGGTGCCCCCATAAACCAGTCTCAAAGGACTGTCTTAGTCTCTGGCTCTGGTTCCACCTCTACCTTTGTTTCTCCTGCTTTCTAACTTCCTTCCTCTTTCTGTCAAAGCAATAGGGCACATATTGATTACCTCCAAATGTGTGCTATACCTAGGAGTCATATGCATCTCACCACCCTCTATCCAAGCTACCACACATCCCTGTTTTATCATCGCTATCCCTCAAGGCAATATGTCTCATTCAGATATTTTCGTCTTCATAAAGGGAGTTCTTGTAGAGTTCACCACATCACTGCCGATCTATGCTGAGTAAAATGTACCATTATTTCAGTGAAGAGACTTAGTGATTTATTTTTTTCCCCCTCTAGCCTCATATTTTGATAGATTATTAAATTATGGTGAAAGCTGCAAATTGAACTAACATAGAAATTGAACAACCGAATAGAAAAAGCAATTATTTGGAAAACCTGCCCAATTAAACTACTAGAACAATCAAAAACCTTTCAAATATAAGTTAAAGGCAGCGGCTCAATTGAATTTATGTTCGGCAAAAAATGATGGCTCACATCACAAGTCCCGCTCTGGTCCTGGGTTTAAATGTGCCAGCCAGCTCGGGCACTTGTGTGAGACTGTCAGTAAGACTGACTGAAGAGTCTAAATTACTCAAAGCCACAAATGTGTGTGTGTTTGTTTGTTTCCAGTATGGTTTTCAGTGGGAAAGACTCCATCCACAGCTGACCCTGAACATGACGAGTAGCATGGAAAAAAGCACACTCCAAAAAATATAATATATAAGAAATTTGTTTAATTAATTTTTTGTATCCCTTCATACAGTTTTAATAGATGTGTTTCTGTTTTCAAACATCTCATTTGAAGAGGCTTTGTGTCTTTGAAGGGATCTGACAAAGATGCGCACACCAATAATACCTGTTTGTCCCCTTAAAAAGCAATAAACCTAGAAAACCACTAAAGATTTTCCTTCTCCTTCACTCTGAGTCTCATTCTCACTTGGACCAAAGAGACCTGGTTGGTTCAGCCTAGGTGTTGATGAGCCATGTCATCCCAATTAGTCTAGCACCAAAAAGCAATCTGTTTTCAATTGTTATCTGAAGAAAATAAGCTTGGAAAGGCGACACAAAGCACAGAAGGAGGTGTTGATAAGCAGCGGACTACTGAACAGAAAATCATTCCTCTTACATGTGCTAGCACACAGTGCAATCATGTTGATTGGAGAGGTGAGATTATCTTGGCTGTCCACAGCTAAGTGTGGCTGTTAGTATTTTGAATATGGCCAAATAAAACATTTGACATTTCTGATCTTTTAGGAGAACAATCAGCTGGCTCTAAATATGTCTAAAATAGTCTCATAGCTTCACTTACGGGATCTGATTGTTGCCATCTTGACAAACCACTTTCTCTATGGGAAACAACAATAAACTTCAAATGAGCCGCCTACAGTCTGGAAGGAGAATGTTTTTGGATTGTGCAATAAGATGGTCGCACTTGGGTCTTTTGGTTTAAAAAAAAAAGTCTTTTATAAGAGTACTCACCTCCCCAAGTGCAAATGCACCATCAAAATGGGTCCCCACCACAGTGCTCTGTAGCTGTATCTGGCGCTAAGGCCCGCCCACAAGAAACGACAAGCGCGATTGGTTTAAAGAAAGATAAAGCAAGGAAATTGCAATTTGCCAGCCATGATCCACAATCCCATTTAATGTATCCATTTGTTTAATGTAATACACAGAACACTGGTTTAACTAGTGAACTGCCAACTGTACCATTGGCTCATTGTCCTGAGATCACAGTGTGGGCATTTACAATGTGCAGTATACTTTAGTACAGCCAGTAGACCTGAGTGTGTGTCAGTGTGTGACTGTAATAATAAGTCAAGAATCATTAATGAATATAGGTCGTTTTTGACAGTATTTACACTCATATACATAAATGACTTCCTTCATTGATAGATATCATAATATCTTCAAATTAAGCTGTAAGTAATATTTTTTATTAAAAACATTTTTTTTGGCAATATTTCTCAATAATGAACATAATTTAATTTCTTGATCCCGGTAATATCCACGTTTACATCCCTTCATTGTTACAGCTGTTCATCATCCAGTGTCTAAAAAAATAAAATAAAATCAATAAAATGCTAAAAAAATAGCTTTGTGTTTACTTTAACTCAACAATGCCCCTCAAAAGAATCATATATACTCAGTAATCATCGTCTCATGATAAATTTGATCCTTTTCCTCCAATATTAATCTAATTGTTATTTTAGGTTGATTTGAAGTTTGTTTTGTGCCAAAAGCAAAACACATTACATTCCATATTTTCCATCTCTCTCTGATGTAGACTCTGTGCCGTGTCTGGCTGTGTATGGTGGTTTATATATTTAATCTTTCAAGTAATGACCTTGTATTTTATTTTCAACCTTGGTCTCAGTGGCAAACACAGAAGCAGGCAAGATGGGAACTGCCGTGATTGGTATGTGAGTAAAATGAGCCATTTCCACTTTGGCCTTGAATAAGGTCTCCAAAGATTATAAGCCTTCGGAAGCAGACCAAAGACGCGCTCACCGTATGCAGTGAAATTAATTAGATACTCATTCTGGACGGTTTCAACTGCACTTCTGTGAGTGTTTTTAATTTTATGTGACCTCCTGGCAGAGTGGAATAACAAATAGATAATTTTGCATTCACATCTTTGCTTCCTGTCATATTACAGCCACAAATAAATATTCTTTTTTTTTTTTTTTAAAGTAATGGCAGGTTAAAACACTGTATGCAGGAACAACACAAAGCACGCATAGATCAACAGCCTTTGTCAAGGACCGTATCACCTAGTATCTGAAAACGGTGTCTGTTTGTGTTTTTTTTTGTGCTAAGCTAAGATAGATGCAGCTTCATATTTAATATACTGTATGGACATGAAAATGGCATTCATTTTATCTGAAGCATGAAGGGACAGTTAGGTCTATAGATTTTTTTGGACAATGGCACAATTTTTGTAGTTTTGCCTCCGTACACGGTCAAGGTGAATTTTAAATCAAATAATCAAGATGTGATTAAAGTGGAGACTTTCAGCTTAAATTCCTAAACTGCATTAACAGTTTAGGAATCACAGCCCGTTTTTATACATACTACAAATTGATTCTAAGTGTTGAAAATGCATTTGGTAGCTGTACACTGGACCTCTCAATATGAGGTCCAAAGAGTTTTGTGTGGAGCAAATGAAGGGGGCCACCTTTAGGCTGAAAAACCAAAGTAACCCTAATACCTATAGACCTAAATGAAGCTCATGTGTAAGTTCAATGAGGAAGATCTGTAGTCATTCATCTGTCTGCTTCCCGGGGTGTGCGCCTGCTAGTCTATTCCTTAAATCAATTCCACTTTCTCACGCTGTCAAGCTCAGTGCTGACATCACTGCTCTAGTCCAGTCATCTTCGTGCCCGCCTTCTCTCAGCCTATCACCCTCCATTCTGCATGCTCCTCTGTCATTGTGCCTTCCAGACTCTCATTCCCACCTCCTCTCTATCTCAGCCTCAACCTGGTCCCTTAGAGCGCCATCCAAGTCTCCATCTTCATCTTCACCGCCACATGTCTCTAAATCCCGGAGGGGTCCTGTCCTAATTCCCATCACCGCTGAGATTCTGTACTGCCGTGATGGGTCATCGGACTCTAATCGGCAAACAGCTTAACTGAATTCAGTATCTCGATAAGTCATGTTCAGTTCTTCCAAATGATCGCTCCTCGTTGAACTGTAGTTTGGAGTCAGAAAAGTAAAACCGTATTACGTCTCTGAAGCCACGTTGAGCACTAAACTGTTGTTCTAGTTAAGACTTTGCCTGAGGTGCACTTAGATGGGAACTCAGGAAGTCATCACCTTGAATATGCATTTCAAGTGTAAACATAGTGACACTTTGTGCATCCACTGAAGCCTAAACGACACTTCGCCTTCTATTCAGAGTGAGCAATCAGTCTGTTCTTGAATGATACAGCAGCCTTTAGAAAGCGCCTCAGGTGTCAGCTCTTTTTTTTTTTTCTGGATGATTTTAGCTTATATTTTGGGTCTGGCATGAATAAATAATGCAAGGCTTTTATGACAGTGACAGCGAGGAGTCGAGCTATGGTTGAGGGGAGAATGGAAAGTGTGCATGTGTGTTTAAGAGAGATACAGAGCATGCATGTTGTGTATCAGATTTGTGTGTGAAGTGTTTAGTGGCTGCAGCTGGACTGGATGTATTATTGATGCGCTGCTAGCACACCCGGGGAGTTGCAGTCTCATCAGAGTTCGCCGGGGGATTAACAGACTCAGAAAAGCAAACCAGGGAAACAGGGAAAAGGCACGGACCGTATCCTTTATCCGAGTCCCACCATCCTAACTCCTCTGCTTTGCAGATTTGAGCAATCATGTGAAGGCAAAAGGCGCCGTCTTCGCACGAGACATCTGTCCGGCTCCATCGCGGCAGAATTATTGATTAGCTTTGATTGTATTTAACTGCGTACACGTGGTACAGCTTTCAGATGAAGCCATATTTCTAATGACTTCCCACAAGATTGCACAGCCGCAAGATGGCTAACTATCTAATTGTACTATTATGTACTAAATTTATTGTCGTTCCCTAAACTGTTACATATTGTGCCTGCACACATAAATATCCGAGCAGTAAAAATGTGTTCTGTAAGTGCAGTCAGTGTATCAGCTGGTGTTCCCACCCTGATGGGAATTATAGGATTAACAGAGGTCAGTACATGGAAGCCTAAAATATATTTAGATTTAATATACAGTTAAAACAGCATTGTTTTGATCCAACTGCTAACATTAGCGTCTCAAACCTCACACGCTCGCAATAAAAAGGCAATAAAGTGTGCAGGAGGTTATATCTTTGGTAGCATTTGTTGCCATTCTGCCTGTAAACACAATTGCTCGAAAAGTTTTGAATAAATTCTGCTAAAACTTTGTAGCGGCGCAGTGTGGGGTCATGTTAACGATCCATTCAAATCTGCCTTGCATCCAGCGAGGTCTCCGAGGTCAACTTAACGATTTATTGGTGGAAAATTGACAAAAAGCCTTATAGCCATGTAACTACTGAGTGTGGTGTGTATTGTCAACATATAGAAAGTGCCATATTTTATATCGTCTTTTATCCTTAGAATTATGCTTAGACTGTTGTTTACATTTCACATCTGCCTTTCTTTCAAGTTGACCCCAAAGTGTGTTATATATATATAAGAAAGTACTGTCACAGGAAAGAGAATAAATCCAGATAAATAAATAAAAATAATAAATAATTATACTCAAGTATGTCAAGTATATGAAAATGGGGGGCAAATAACGGAAGCCTGCACTTTGCACTTGTTTTTACTGCATTACAGACTTCTTGAAGTACTTTTAAAAAGAACAAAGAAAACAAAACGAGGAAACACAAAACTGCTCCCTTAAAAGTAAATAGTGCCCAGAGTGAGCCGCCTCGGCGGATGTTTGGGCTCCTGGAGCGCTTCTTGTTTTCAGATGTGACGCTCACCTTGTTTATAATCCTGTATTTACACATCAGAACGCAAATATTTGACTAATGATGAGAACGTAAAATACAGCCACGGTTAACAGGAACATCATTAGATTTGTTGGGCTTACAATTACAATTGCAGTTCAAGCGAGAGAAAATGTCAATAGGCTTCATACCGAGGGGAACGTCTATACAATTTATAATAATCCACCAAATAGTTTCAAATATGTCTGGATCAGTGGGGTGGACTGACTAATCAACAGCACTAAATACCATGCCGCAAAAAATTGTAAATTTGTCAGTTTCTGTAATGCGCGAGACGGCTGATCTGTATGATTACACGTCCGATGACCTTGAAGCAGAACGCTGCATTTATTGTGCGATGATCGGTGTTTGGAATAGGTTAATATTTTCTTCCTTAACGGGCTTCAAGCGTTACCTTCCGTCTGTTCAATAACCGATCTGAAATGTGCGCGCACGTGAGAGTGCGCACGCACAACGGCAAGTAGAACCAGAGTTTCCGTGGGTGTGTTTGTAAATGTGTGCAAAGCTTTGAGGTGCCTCAGCACAGCGGGAGGAGCACGTTCGGTGTGGGGGCACCTTCAGAGGGTTTATGTGAAAGGTAGATCTCAGCCTCCTGCCAGGCCCAACCTGAGCAAACTAAGAAGATGGAATGACTTTAGAGGGTGGAATTCAGTCCCACGAATCCACCCTGAACCCATATTAAAGGCTGATGATGCCAGGCTGCACTGGCCTTGAAGATCAAATAGAACAAAGATGCAAGCTGTGAACCAAGAAGGTTTTGCCGTGCCAGTGTTTAATTATTGACATTTCCAACGCTGCAAAGCAGTTTTGTCAACTCAGCAAGAGGAAATACACTTACATTTGGCTTTAACCTAATTAGTTTCATCACACCGTGTTGCGGTAATGATGACCTAGCGGTAAATAAAGTGCAACTCCTGCTTCTGTCGACAGAAAGATGCCAGAGCTGGATTTGCATATACAACCGAACTATAAATAAACAAAATAGAGAAACACAGTTTTTTTTACCAAAGAAATACAAACATACTTGAAAAATTTATTTTACAAAACAGCTGGGACAGACCGATATTTATGTGTGCCATTCTTAAAAAGCCTACATTTTTCAGAAAAATCGATTTTTATTTATTAATGCCCACATTAAACCTGCTCTTTTGCTACTCAGAACTGCATTCAAGCAGTTCAAGCTAAGAAAACTGCAGTTTCTGTAAAGAAAAAAAAACTAAAATAATTGAAGCAGCAGTACGCTTGAACGCTGTAGATAGAATATCACTGCTTCAGTCATATTTATTTATTTTTTAATGACTGACAGCTGGTAAGGATTTCTGGGTCTAAGAAGACCAAATCCCCGGGCACCATAATTCTCATATAATTCTCTGTGTGCTGTAAATGCCTGTTGCTCTCGAAGGAAAATCACATTAAGATGATAGAGGTTTTAGACATGTGCCTTTATCCCACCAAGCAGACGCAGTATGTGGCCAGCTCATGTGTCACTTCCTATAGGCCGATCTCTGACTGACGCGCGGGGAGACAGCGGTTCCCAAACACTCCTGCTTTTCCAGCAGAGAGTGACGGGAGACTGAGCTGCGGTCTTATACTGTACTTCGGTTCTTCTAGCAAGAGCAGCAACGTAGCTAGTTTTAATTCCCTTTGGCTGCTACATGAAGACCGGTTTTAAAGAAAAGAATCATTGAAAAACTCATTGAATCTTTTTTATTATTATTAATTAATTAATTGGGAGGTAGATTTCTTACGTGTTTAGGCAATTTGAATCGACTATGTCTTCCACAAATATTAAACTTTGATTTTAATCTTTACTAACGTATATTTCTCCATAGAAACCATGTGTTTTCTCTCTCTGATTAGCCCTGAAATGCACTTGAATCTAATTAATATTGTGTCTGCTGGCCGTGGCTGTTCACATAAATCTGCAGAATGAGTTCTGAGCACTTTGGCAGCTGATCGACTACTGAACTGACTTTGCAGTTCACCTACAGAGCACACAATGAACCGTGTGTTTCTCAGTGTGGTCACTGTGTTTGTCAAACATCCACAACAAACGAGGATTTCTCCTGGATCTCAATGTAAAGCCACACTTTAGTGGACAGAGGCCACTAATTACAAACAATTTAATTAAATATGATTTTTTTTTTCCAATTTAATGACTTCAAGCAATATCACCATATAAAGTATGTTTTCTTTTTACATTTGTGGAGTCCACTGATACTTTCTTTCTGCCCATAATCAAAATCTATTTGTCTTTTTTTGTGTCATTCTTTTACTGCACGTTTGGCCATTTTGTTATTGTGCTAAAGAGGGAAAAAAAAATTCAAAACCCTTCAAACTATTAGACCTCGGTGACCTTTTTCCATTCCAAACTGTTTATTCTGAAGCTGCATCCTCTTAACCTTGTCAGTCTCCAGCCTTATTTCCACCTCTGCTTATTCCATACATTACTAGTGCATGCAGATGGAGAATGTTCGGCAAACTCAGCCAGGCATAACTAATCACTCTTGCAGATTGGTTCCTGATTTTGACAGGTTGCTCTGGTGGCCTGAGCGTATGATTATGTGCATAAATATCGGGGGTGGGCACAGGTTGCCACTGTCCTCAGTGGGTCTCTAAAAACATACTCCAAGGCAAGGTCACGACATTAACCCTGGACATGTGTTTTAAGTTTCTGAAAAACAATATGCGAAGTATTTGAAACCACGCTTTGTTGCCCAAAGGAAAAAAAAATGTAATTTCAAAATATTTTCACCATCCTTTTTGTGGGGGCTTTCAAAGCCATCCATTGTTTTATTTATGTAATATAGTAATTTAATATTATTTACTGGACAAACATCCAGCGCTAACCCATAATTCTGTTACCCAGAGTGGAGCAGTTGAATAATTCAAACTAAAAGCATTTATTAATTTTTCTTTGGAGAATTGTGCTCACTGGTCTCGGACTGATTGTTGGGGGAGTTTCCCCCTAAACTATTTCTCCAGAGATTTGTGTCAAACATTCAAACCCAAATTCAGATAAAGTGGATTTGTTGTCATCGATGCCTTTAGATAAAAGATACAGACTGGCTGTCTCATCCCAGACAGAGAGCTATTCCAAGGGGAGACATTAGTCTGCAACTCCATTTTTCACTGCACAGTGGCTCCTCTTAGTATGGCTGCAGCCTGACAATTCAATCCACTGTTCGTTTTCATGCGCCGAGCTTGGCAGCAAAACCGCATCTGAATGCATGCAGTGGTCTGAGCAGCCCTGACTGTAAATGAGGCCCAGACACTGTTGTACATCGCATGAAGACCAATGGGGAGAAAACTCACAGTTTTCAATTATTAAAATGCATGAGGGAAATTCCAAGGTTTTATACTTTTTTTTTTTTTTATGTGGCTGTGGTCGGAAGGAATCTCAGTCTGCAAACATTTTGCAAAAGAGGCCCGGTGTGTGTTTATGCTGCAAGTTAAATTGACCGGTTCCAATTATGAAACGCTGAAGAAGAAAAAAATTGCTTTCAGCATACAGTAGCACCTTCTTTGCTTCTCTGGGTGTAATGAACTTTTGAAAAATGAATAAATCTTTTCTCGCACAAAGGCGAGCTCCCCGAGTGTCTTCACATCACCGAGATGATGTTTAGGTCAATCTGACCCAGCTGCAGGCCTCTCTAGCGAAAAAACATTCTTGTGCAAAAATAACAAGACCTCTTTATTCCCTGATTCATATTTTTCTCCTCTTCTCTCTTTTACCAAACTTTAATATATTATCCGGCAACAGAGAGGCTTCACCCTCCCTTGGCAGGAATTTCTAGAAAACAGATACACGAGTTGATGTGGGGGCCTCAGAGTGCCCTGACGGCAATCCAAAAATGGAAGATATTGTTGTTCAGCTGATAATAAAAAGCTTTTTCTCCAAGCTTAAGTTATTCACATGGAACTGTCAGGAAGCAGTGATTTTCTTCATGTTATCCCCCCGTGATTACAACTGAGCAAGCTAACTGATTATTTTCTACAGTTTGAAGCTTGGCTGCCTTATATAATTATTATCAAGCCGTAAATTATTCATCCATGGTGTATTAACATCAGAGTTAAAAAATATGCTTGTCAGCACCCCTTCCATGACATCTACTCAAATACACACTTCTCTCACTAACCGAAGCTACTGTAGATACAGTGAGGCATCAAGTGCCAGCGCACATCAAGCGGACTTGAACGCGCCAGTTAACCGCTGACATGCACACATTCGCATTAGAGAAAATAAAAGTAAAAACTACATAGCTTACGTTGCACATATAAAATTATCTAGCCAACCATCACGCAATCATATGGCTAATCTGAGTCATGTAATAATATGCAATATAATGGAATACAAGAAGTATCACATTTATATTGATTTTTGTGTGCAAATTAGATAAATTAATAATGTAATAAATAAATAAATACAATGTAATGCGACATGCAAATGTTGGATATGCACTAAGTTATGAAATCACTGTTTCAGGGAGTGTCAGGGAGCCATTTCTCACCAGCTCTCCCTGACAATTATGCTAAACTCGCCAAACAGCCTTCAAAAGGCCAAGCAGACTTTGCTGTACACACTGGATGTTTTTTGCATTGTTAGGACCTAAAGTGTCCTAAAATACCGTTTCCAATTAAAGCGGGAGCACGCATGTTTAGAAGCTTCTTCTTCTGCCATTGTGCTTTGGTCATAAATAAATTACCGATGTGGCTCCAAGTCTTTTTCAAAATTTATTGCACCAAGTGGATCACATTCCGATTACGCAACAAGGCAGTATGGCGTGTTTGCACGGTCTTCCCTTTTCTAATGGTTG
Organism: Cichlasoma orientale; assembly: GCA_034780415.1. Lineage (NCBI taxonomy): Eukaryota > Metazoa > Chordata > Actinopteri > Cichliformes > Cichlidae > Cichlasoma > Cichlasoma orientale. Next base: position 1,485 of record JAVDPK010017737.1, on the reverse strand, counting down.
TGTGTGTGAAAAAGTTCTGTCAGGCCAAGTGTGTCTCATTATACAACAATACTGTGTGTGGCCACTATGCCAAAATCCTGTCACAGGAGAGACTCCTGGGGCTTTGTCGGTGTATGTCGTGAAGAGGGTTAGGATTAGAGTCGGGGCTATATCTTGGGAAAACAGAATAGTCAGTGGAGGACCTCACACGTCTGTGTGTGCATGCAAGTGTGTGCTTGCATCTGTACGTATCATTTGTGTATATTTTATGGGAAATCTATAAAAGCAAAGCACGGGACTCTGGAGAAACCTGATTAGGCCTGAGTTGAGTTCTCAAATCAAAATTAATTTGGGAGATGCTCTGGCTCGCTACCATTACCTGAGGCAAAGTCATTAAGTTAAGGAATAGCTGCTCAGCCCCACAACACTCGTGGTTAATCTAAACTAGGCTGATACAGGCTTCCTATTGGTCACTACTGCCTCACTGATGTTGGGTTTTGGCATGTGAAGTAATTAAAATCCATTGCTGTGTCACATTCCTCATCGCCGTGGTCTCTGAGTGCAGGTTGTGTGCTTTATGATCCAAACAAGAGCATTCATTCTGTAGATGCTTTCTCAATTAAGCAATTAATAAATTGCTTAACAGTTGTCTGAGGTCATACATTCTAATATATAGTCATTAGTGACGGTAACATGTTTATATTATCCCATTGGGGCACAGGAGATGGGTTTTGGAGAGGCGTGCCCCCTTTGTACTTGAATCCAGGCTCCAGTGGGAAGTGGCTGTTATTAGTAATTCTCTGTGGTGTTTTAGCCTTTGTGACGGTATGCAGAGTGACATTTCTATTTCTCACACTTACCGTAGTATCACGAGAGTCCAGCTGAAGAACAGCCATTAAAAAGGGTTTGTGATGACAATAAAAAAAAAAAAGCGAGACTCTATTATTATCAAGATATATTTGTGCGAGTCCGTTTAAAGATATGACTCAGCCGTAGTTCATTAATGGAGAACTAAAACTGTCTCGACAACCAAAGCCTTTTGATTAGCCAAGGACAGCCTGTCTTTGGAGTGGACCGTCTAAAAACAGAGAGGAAAAAAACAGAAACATTTGTTGATACTGAAGCAGAAGAAAAAAAAAAAGGCTGAAAACTGCACCAAGGTTTATAGAGCTTTTGATTATGGGCTTTTTCACACCTTAGTTTGTAGCACGTCTGTACCTAAAAATGAAGCCCAGTTAGCCTTTACTCCAAAGATTCCCGTTTTATCAACACTTTTTGTGGCTGCATGATAGACAGCTATATATATTCTGCTAATAGCAGGACTTTTTGCATTTATTTTTTCACTTCTTGTTTACTGACATGAAGATAACACTACCAAACCCAAACTCACAATATCATATCCCAAAGCCCTTTCAGTACCACGAGGTAGCACAGGGGTTTACATCCATTTAAACTGCGTCCCGGGGGGGGGGGGGGGGGGGGGGGGGGGGGGGGGGGGGGGGGGGG
>JAVDPK010017736.1:0-12064 GCA_034780415.1 Cichlasoma orientale | reverse complement strand
CCCTGTCGCGGGCCGGATGAAAAGCTCTGGCGGGCCGGATGTGGCCCGCGGGCCGCCAGTTGACGTTCCCTGGCATACACTGTTAATTAAAATCTATTTCATGCATGCACGCTCTTTGCAGCCCATTCGGTACAATGCAACGCAGGAAGGCACTGTGAACTATGATTAATGGCTATTTACCTCTTGCATTAGAGATGAAAGACAGGACAGCGTATTGTTATAAAGGGAGTGGAGACCTCATCTATTCAAAATGGTTCTGTTTTACTGAGTTTTGAGGATTTGGAAGTAAGTGTCTGGCAACAGCTCTGAATTGTTACTCACCCAACCTTGAAAAAATAGCACACTGCAGCATGATTACGCCTCTCACATTTTCTCAAACTGTCACAAAAACAACAAGCAGAGGACACACATTGCTTTGGGGAAAAATATGCATACTAAGATATTGTTTCCTTTGAAAATACATCTGAGACCTTTTGCTTTGGTATCTTGCCTTCTGAGTGTTGTTTTTGCAATGCTAAGCACAGCAATATGTCTTGCAGTAGGTTAGAGTGACACTGTCAGCACAGATGGAAGAACATTAGTCAGCTATCATTTACAAGTGCCAAAACCATTTACGATCACCAAGAGAAATTTGGTTTTAGCTTGCAATTACATATGCTTGATAAGCGTTATTACCCAGGCAGTGTGTGTATGTCGATGTGTGCACAGAATCATCTTTAAGGACCTGTAATGTGATTCGCAGGTTGAGGGCAAAAGCTGAATATAAATGTGCTGTAATTTATTTTCAACAAGGTACAGAGGTGTGACTTTTAATGCGTAACTGTGATCACCTCTTTAATGAAAAAACAATTCTACCAACAAAACCAGACTCATAACAACAAAATCAAACGGCATTTGGCCAAAATGTATTGACGTTTGCATTACAGAAAATGTCTTTGACACAAATTACATAAAAAAAAATTATTCGAATTAGAATCAGAATTTCTTTCCTTTGCAACACAAACACAGTATGAAGCATTCGAGTTAACCTGCTGGCTAAGATTTGGCCTCAAAGGGAAAGTGGCTTTTGTTGAAACTGTACTTAAGTGAGCCTTTCAGACACAACATGAAAATAATAAATGGTCTGCACTTATATAGCAGCTTTTAACCTTCCAAAAAATGTTTTACAGTGTGTCAAAGTGTGTTCGTATTCACAAGCGCACACACACATATATCAACAGCAGTAGAGCTGCGAAGCACTGACATTGTCATCGGGATAAACTTGGGGTTCTGCAGGGTTCTGCTGGCAATCAAACTGTAAACCCTGCAATTAGTGGATGATCCACGCCACCACCTGTGCCACAAAAGCTCAGCACTATTGCGCTTTATTTACAAACACCAGCACAATGATTTGTCACTGTACTGAGCAAACTGTATGTCCAGTGCACAAGTTTAAAACTGTTGACCTCTGGGTGATTTGAGAAATTCCTGTATAGCCAATTCAAACGAGGCATGAGCAAGTCATGGAGGAAAAATGGAGGGAAATATTGTGTTTTTCTCAGTTCCCTGAAGTATCCGACACAAGTTTGCACTTGTGTCGTGACCTTGGATGATTATATCCAAGTAGGCATGTCCAGCAAGGGAATCTACATCGTTTGGCTCTACATTCCCTTTTAGAGGAAAGGATCATTGCAAATCAATACAACGTTGTTTTGAATTATTATCTTTATTCTACGATGAAATATTTCTGTCCTAATGGAAATGATCTGTTTCTGGATGGCAATGCCTCATCCAAACAGCACAAGGGGTAACTGGAGTATGAGTAGTATGAAAATAATGTGAATCATATGCTAGACATCAGATGTCAAACCAACTTATAAACAATTAGACAACGCTCTGCTCCCCTGAGCAGTTTACTGAACCTCACACTGTCTGTACCAAACCTCAGGAGGTTTATGTTGCCTCTGTTAAGGAAGGTCAGAAACATGTAGTGAGCCATACTGAACTACAGGAATCCATTTTAACTAAGAGGAGTATTTAAGCTAATTGCCTCTCTGAGATGGCTGCAACCATCTGGAAAATAGTGAGTGATTTAAGGTGACCCTGCAAACAGTGTCGCTTTTCTTAAGTCCACATCAGGTGTAGAGCAAGGAGGCGCCACAACAGTTCGGCTGCTTGTTGTTTAAGCCTAATTAAATTTGTTCATCGACTCCCTCTGTGATTAAACTCTGGTGTATTGTCTTTTAACTGTCGACCATCTCTTGGGTCCAGATTAGGGTCAGCAGGAACTTCTAGAGGAAGGAAGTTTTCAATATGATGAACTTGGAATTTTATCTTACCAAGTTCCCCATTTGAGAATAATAAGTTCATGCATATTTCACTGTGGTTGATTTATGGTTGCAAGGTACTGGCAGAGGTTCACTTAATTTCACAAACTTCCATCACAAGGTGGCAGCATTGCGAAGAACAGTGGTTGCCCCTTCAAGATTTTGCCAAGTGCATCTTGATCTATGGTTCATATTTGGTCTGCGCCAAGCTGGAGATGCATGGAGTACAGTGATGCAGAACTGATTTGTAAAGTACTTGGTAAATATGCCTGTTGAAATATTCTTGGATCAACAGACATTTTATTATTATTTGGTGGTTTTGGCTCGGCGTTAACTTGTTCCTGATTGTTTCTGCATGTAGCCAGACCCACTGCATATTTTTTTTCTGTGTATTTTTTGCATATTTTTTTGTGCTTTACTCTTTGTGTCTTTGTGCGCCATTAAAGCACTGCAAGAACCCCTATTATTGTGTCCTGTGTGGAAACTAATTTCCTGGGCCAAAATAATTCATTACTCTACTTGCTGATATTTGTTATAGTTAATAATTACACACAATTTACATCTCTTCTGTGCACTGTTCACTGTTTCCATGTCCAAGCATCTGAGGCATTAATTGAGGCTTTTTAGCATGTTGTATTGCTTTGTGTGTTGTTTTTTTTTAATGGAAACAAGCCCCCAACAATAATCAGTGGTCATTTTTAGTCTCTTTGGCTGTTCATATGCAGCATAACTTTAAGCTACTTTTTTTTTTAATTCATGGTTTACACAGCAGTCCACAGGCTCACACTGTCCCACACAATAAAAATCAGAATGCTTCAAAAAGATTCGCTCTCTTACCGATTAAGATCAGGACTTTTTCATTGCATGTAATCCAAGCCACACAGCAATATTAATAACTAATCTTGTGTTGTGGATCTCAGAGAGTTTGGTCCATTTTCAGCATCTTCTGCCTGCCATATGATGGCATTTGTTTCTGCCCATCGGGGAACCTCAACACTGATATTATTGATTCTGAGAATATTGATAATTCGCCATTCTTGTCTAGCATTCTGATAAGAGAAATCACAACATGAATATGTTCATGATACACCAAAAGAGGATAATAGCTTTCAAGCCTGTTTGATAAAATATTTTTGCCAAATACTAAAATTTAAAAAAAAAGCCTTTAGGTTTTACTTTGAGGCAGCTCAAGACAGGAGCAGATGGAGAACCACTGCATCCTACTCTCGCCAAGAGAAAGGAACCTGGTGAAGGTGAAATGAAATAGGTTTCCACTTTCACTAACGCTTTAACAACAATTGCATTGAACTACCAAAAAAGGGAATTCGACTTGCAAATTTATTTTACAGTACACTGAACAGAGAAAGCTACAATTTTCCACTGATTTTCCTACACCACCAATTTTTAGGTCTGCGATATGAACTTGACAACCATTCTACTTACTACATACTTAGCAAGGGAATGTGCGGTAAAGGAAAAATAATTTTAATCCCGAGGTGTCATGCTGTAGAGTCTTATTAATGTGTAATATTGCTGGATTACTGGGTCTACAGGCAGCTTAGTTTGTTTGCCCAGAATAGGGTGATCATCCATGACAAGCAGGTGTATCTGCCAGTCTCCAGCCTGCTACAGCATTAACAAGATCCTCGCATGGGAGCCAAACACAGAACATCAGACACAACAGGGTGAGCGCTGCAGATTGAAGCCGATATGCATCCACGTAATTCTGGTCATGTCACTGCTAAGACAAATGATGTATGACATATGTAAAATGCATTTTGAAGGCTTTCATCTTGATTTTACAAAGGTCACGCTGAAATAAAGCGCGAGGAAACATGAGCAGATGTACAGCGACAAGAAATGAGAATGGCAGTTTTTTTGTTTTTCTTGGAACCCCACTTTTAGGCAGGTGAGAGTCCTGTTTTTCCTCTGTTGACATTTAGTTTACGTGCTTACAACTGTGCTGTGAGTTCAGTTCACCATCGATTCCTTTCTCCTGTAGAAAAGATACAGCTGCAAAAGCAGGATTCAATAAGTGTAATATGCAGTGATTTAAACTGCCTATACATGATCTCTGCAACTTAATGTATTTCAGTCCTGTCATAGCCCAGTATCAGCACTTGGTATTACCTCCAGTGTGTCAGTGCAAAGCCTTCTTCCTGGCACCATCAAAGACGGGATAGGACTTCTGAATCCTGCCTGTCAAAATTCAAATGGACCCTTTGGGAGCAGTGTCATTCATCTTGGTTCAGTCAATAGCTGGCAGCTCGGTCCCTTCATTGATTATCAACTGCAAGGGAAGAGAAGAGGAACAACATGGAGACCTTTTGTTCTCTCTCCTGAAAGAGGGCTGCCAGAAAAATAACTTAAATTAAAATCTCAATACATCAGCTGGAGTTTACTTTATGGTGGAGCTAAACTGTACTCTGATGCGCTTGATGAAAAGAGTACAGAAGGGCTAAATATATTTGCCTGCTGCACTGGTTGGGAATTTTCAGATTTTCATTTTTATTGTGTATCTGATTTCGATGAAACAGGAAAACGAATCAATCGAAACACATACAAATTGCTTATCTGACCAAGAGAAACCATTATGAAGATTAGTTTAGGGTTACGGGTTAAAGAAATCTCTGTGGCACAGGCCAACAAGAAGGTCGGTGCACTTGCTGCACTTTAACCCCGGAGATGATTGCTCATCTCTATGAATTAAGTCTTCATGACAAAGTGGGGAGTCAAGTGGACAGGCGTAGAGCCTGGAGACGTGAACTTCAGCTTGCTGTGTCAACTTCCATAGCCTGCTGCAGAATGAATAACTTAGCAAGCTGTCATAACATTAGCAAGTGAATATCCGGAGATTTAGATTCCAAATGTATTTCCCCAACCCCCCCTGTGTTGAATATGGCAACAGTCCTAACAATGTGATGTGGACACAAATGGAGTTGGTGAAAACAAACAAAAACATACCGTTCAGTCTGTCAGTCTTCTCTGCAGAAACTTTTGCAACTTTATGAATATACCATTTCAATCACACAAAAACAACCGTTGAATGCCTCCACAGGAATGAGCCACAGCAAAATGGGACTGGGAATGAGGTCAGATTTCTTCCCGCATTCATCCAGTGAGGCACCGTACCTGTGTTTAATGTGAGCAGTATACAGAAAGAGGGACTTTAATGGATAGATGCAGCAAGTAATTCAGGCACTGCATGGAACCTAATGAGGGATAGAATTTAGAGAAACCAATCTTTTTTCCCCATTGGTGGCCCCGGTTATATCATAGAGCTACACTGCCCTCTAACAGGTCTGAGAGGTACTGCAAGAAAGTTAGGCTGCAGGCTCTGATAATATCCTATTTTGTCTATTCTAAAAGCATAGATTCAACAAAAGCCTCGTTTTGTTTGCGCCACTCACTAATAGTTCTTTCTGTTTTCATGTAGGATTATTGTGAAATGCTAAATGTAAAAGTCCCACAACAAAATCCTGAAATATGCCCACAGGAAAGCCAAGGAAAGAACAAATGAGAATTGATCCTTCCAATCAACATGATGAACAGGGAATGCCAGGTTCTTTCTACATTGCCAGGTCCCACTCTGCAGTATTGTTACCTCTGTTGTGTTTTGTAAAAGAATGAGTTTTCTTTTTTAAAGCTTTTTTTAGCCCTAAAGTGTTATTGTTGTTATTCCACAGGTCAAAGTGTGACAGTGAGTTATTTTCAGATATGTTAAGTCCCTCAGTGGATCACAGAATCATTGTGACCGAAGAGCTTCTTTTTTAACACACATAACGGGATGTGGGTAGTCTGTAATCTTACATCTTGTGGTTTCTTATGAACCACAAATGGATACTTCTCTTTCATTTGGAAAAAAAATGGGATGCAATGACATTTTTGTGGGTATCAAAGATTTGGATTTGAAACTCATCGTCACGCATGCATGAATCACAGTGCCGTGTTTTTTTTCTACATACAGATTACTATGATGTATCCAGCACATCGCACGCATAATTGTTTCATCTTGCTTGATATTCTTGCCTATTCTCAGAAATGTAGTGTTTATATCAAAACAGGTCAAACCCAGTATGAGATTAGTGCTTTTTAGCAGCATGTCTTCATTTAATACAATGTACCATTTTCCCTCTTCATTTCTTGCAATCTCTTGGCAACGGAGGAAAACGCAGCAGATGGTAACATCTGTAAAATTTACCTCAGATGTCACTGGAAGATGTCGTGACATATGGGCTTCATGCAGTTCTTTCAGTGCTCTACATAACACAGCATTTATCTCTTTTTTTCTTCATTTTTTTTTTTACTTTCACAAGGCTGCAGGTTTTGCTCCTGCCATTTTAAAAGAATTGTAGCTTTTACACACCCTCTTAACTGAGACTTTGGGATGCAGCAGCACGATACACAATCCAAAGCACAACTGAACATGTTCACTTAAACTAAAATTTTAAATGCTCACTGAATGGGACTGCACAGTGTACACTTCCACTGATGCAATTAGCTTTCACTAGTGAAATAAGTGATTACCATGATTTATTATGAATATTTAAAATATTTTAGTAATATGTTGTTTACACAGAATATTTGAATGCAAGTTTAGCACACTGTACAGTTAGATTCAACCAAGTGCTGAAGCATTTCTCAGAGATTTTGGTCCATATTGGCATGACAGCATCACATAGCTTATTACTACAGATTTGTCAGCTGTACATCTATGATGTGACTCTGGTGGATTGAGACCTGGTGACTGTGGAGGCCATTTGAGTACAGTGAACTTGTTTTCATATTCAGGAAACCAGTTTGAGACTATTTGAGCTTTGTGACACAGGGCTTTGTCCCACTGGAATCGGCCATCGGAAGATGGGTCCACTGTGGTCATAATAGGATGGACATGGTCGGCAACAATATTCAGGCTGGTACTAAGGTTGCTGAGTTGGTACTAAGGGGCCCAAAGTGTCAGAAGAATGTCCCTCACACCATGACACCATCACCATCAGCCTAAACCATTCATACTATACTACTACATGTTGTTTACACCAAACTCTGACCCTGCTGAATGTCGCAGCAGAAGTCGAGACTCATGAGACCAGGCAATGTTTTCCCATTGTCAAAGTTTGGTGAGCCTGTGCAAACTGCTTCGGTTTCCTGTTCTTAGCTGGCACCCAGTGTGGTCTTCTGCTGCTGTAGTCCATCTGCTTCAAAGTGCAACATGCTGTGCATTCAGAGATATTCCTCTGCACACCTTGTTTGTAATGACTGAGTTACTGAGAGACTGTGTTACTATTTCCTTCCAATCAGCTTGAAATGGTCTGGTCATTCTCCTTTGATCTTTGAGCATCAATGAGCCAGAGAGAACTGCCGCTCACTCGATATTTTCTCTTTTTCACATCATTCTCTGTAAACCCTAGAGATCGTTGTCCCAGAAAATCCCAGCAGATCAGCAACTGCTGAAATCCTCAGACCAGCCTGCCTGGCACCAGCAACCATATTCAAAGTCACTTAAATCACTTAAATGCCTAAATGCATCGAGTTACTGCCATGTGACTGGCTGATTAGATATTTGTTTAATCTAGTGGTTGAACAGGTGTACCTAGCAAAGCGGCCAGTAGGTGTATATTATTTTTGGGGCTCACAGGTGGAGAATCAAATCATAGGCCTACAAGTTTATGTAAAACTTGTAGGAATATCATACAGGGTTTGTAAATTATGTTTTAGGTATCAGACAAATAAAAGGGCAAATGAATGCATTCAGTCAGTTATATATTTATTTATTTATTTTGATAGATCGGTCAGATTTTTTCTATGCAAACTGTAGCTTTTAATCAAATGTATTAAACTGGAAAATGTCACAATTTTATAATTGCCTGGTTTCTGCCAACACTCTAGTGTTAGCAGTGCCACTTCTTGCAAAGTTACATTAAGGCAACTTGAAGTCCTCTTACGGAGCTGCCAGTCAGGAGGAAAAGAGGAAGACCACAGAGAACATTCGTGGATGTAGTGAAGGAGGACATGCAGAGGGTTGGTGTGACAGAAGAGGGTGCTAGCGACAGGGTGTGATGGAGGCAGATGATCCACTGCAGCCATCCCTAAAGGGAGCAGCCGGAAGAAGAAGAACTGGAAGTTCTGTAATGATATAATACCAAGGAGAATCAAGTGTGCAGTGAAGTGGTGGGGGTTAATAACTCTGTATACCTTAATATATAGGCTGATGAGTATATGAGCAGTGCAGCACTATTGATTTTGTTATTCCGACTGAGCGAAAGCAATCAAAGGGCGTCCTTTTACCTTGTAGGAAGACATGTAAACAGAGTACATTCTCATGTACAGTTTTTTCTGTCCTTCCCAAAGCGCTGATGTCACAGGGAATGATATTTTAACATTGATCAATTTAGCCACCTGACACCATCATGAGAACAGTTAACTTCTGTTCCAGACCTGGAAGGAGACACAAGGGGAACGCTTGTTCTGTGGCTATGTAGGCTTTGCTCTGAGTGCTGCTCGGTGTGCCAAAATGTCCAGTCTAAATCCTATTCTGCAGCCCTATGTGTAATATGTCTGGCACTGCTTTCAGGTGGGCTCTGGATTTCTATCCAGCCCACTAGAGTGGCTTTCAAACTTCTCTGTGAGGCCTTTTGTTTTGTGACCCACAATAATTTAATGGACTATTGTGCAAGCTTATCAAGCAAAATTTATCCGATTTTCAGGCTACTACTAACCTGTTATAGTGTTTTATTCAGCCCAGCACACATTGCTGAGACCATGCGGGGCTTTGGTAGCATAACATGGCCATAATTTTGAAATAAGCTTCTGGAGAATCATATCCTGACCCACTTTAATTTCTGCATGAGTCATCTTTGGGTTTCTATGATTCCCAGCATGTTAATTTTGCATTCAGTTTCAGACCACAGCTGATTGTCTGTTATATTAATTACTATTTCATATTACACACAAGTGATTATACTAGACAGCAGTAAACAACAAAACCCCCCTCCAAATATCCCTCAGGAGTGTGTTAATAGGAAGAGAAACAGGAAATTTCAGAATAATGGCCATCAGACTTTTACTGTCTTTTCATTAAATGATGAAGAAACGTGACCATATCCAAGCATTCACACACCATTATTTCATAATTCTCTCTTTGGTGTGAGCTTGGCTGGACACATTTCTCCTCTGCGTGGCATCTTCCTATAATCATCTTATGCACTAGGACTCTTTCTCATACACAAAGCAATGTGTGTGCAGAATGGTCTGGAAGATAGGAGAACCGCAATTGATGGAAAGACAAAATGAGCGAGAGCGGATGAGCTTAGTCTTCCAGGCCATCTCTGCCAAGACAAAACAAACCCAGAGAGTGAAAATCATCTTATCAGGGCGATAGCAGACAAATAAAGGGGGACTGTCAAGAAATTATCATGTTGGTATTCAAGCCATGACTTGCTGTGTCTTGTCACAATAAAACAAAGGGAATGCAAGCAGAGGCTCAGACAGTGCAAGGCAGACACTGAGTGAGCAAGTGGGAGAGCGAGAGAGAGTGAGAGCTGTTGATCTGTTTAGCCTGCTTGCTTCATGCCACTGCAGTACATCTCTTCTGAAATGGCTGTATTTGAAATCAGCTTTATAGAGTAAAAGACACTGCCGAGCTCTATGTGCCCAGGCTTGCCTGTCAGACCCAGGAAGGGTAGAATTCACGGATGAATTGTGATTGCTTACATATACAGCTACACCAAACATTAATCACAGACAGTGGTCTCGTTCCAAAAATACTAAAAAAAAAATAAAAACACTGGAGGATCAGAGGCAGGTGCAGAGCTGAAAGACAGAGAGTAGGATGATGTGAGAATAGGAAACAAAGAGTGGACGACACCTGGAGAAAATGAGGTGGAGGTTATGGGGAGTTTAAGGTAAAGGAGCTCTTTATTTTCCTTCAAGAAAGAAATAGTGCAGTGGAGAGATTGTGTTTGGATGAAGAGGGTGATGTTTGCAATTTTAATGCAAAGCACAGCTCTGCTGCAACTTGTCTGAGACAGCAGGGACTCTCCCAAGTGGCAGTGACAAGGACCATCTGTGAACCTGCCTGTGGATCATTGTAAACCCTACACCTGCTCATGACTGTATCACTGCTCTAGCGCTTTTATGCACATTAGCATACAGTTCAACACATGCTGAATATTTGCACCATTATGTGCTCTAATAAATCATGTGTCTCGGTGTATCGATTATGTGCTCGGTGATAAGTCGGTGGAACATGCATATTGAAAATGGAAAATTTCTTTTCTTTCTGCAGATAATCGCAGAGGAACCACCAGCTTTAATTAAAAAAGACTCGCAGAAACAAAACCTGGAGAGGAAAAGTGAAGTGAGCAGGCCTGCCAAGCCAAAGACACCATTGATGAGAAATGTGCACGCCCTATCACTTTTCTTTGTTTGATACAGACTTTTTGCTGCTCTTCACTCTAATCGACTTTCATGGCAGAAGTGATTTGTAATTAATGGTGGTTTTGTAACTCATCTATATCCCTGAACCTTGACGAGACCGATCGATGGTGCTGCCTGTGGCCTGCTTTGTGGGCTCGCTCTCTCTCTCACTGCAGTAGAACCAAGAGTTCCCTCACAAGTGGCCCTATGTACACGCATATTTCACACAAACAATGACAAATACATAGGAATGGGTTCATAATGTACAAATACTGTTTTCATTTTATAAATGCTTAATAGTAATATAACTGCGCGCTAGACATGCTCGCCCTACAATTTCTACAACCATGACATATTTTCAAAATTTATACCTGGTAGTGTTTGGTGAATGCGTAGAAAAGGGCTGCAGGTTTATACACCAGCAGACCCAGGCTGATATATGCATTAATTCTGAGTCACCTTTCTGGTTGCTCAACATAAGTCCTGTATATGAATGTACAAACGAGCTACTTTATGCATTTAACTGCAAACAGCTGCTTGCTGAAAGTTCACCAAAGCTATAAGAGTAAACCAAACAATTTCTGAGTTTTGCGAGTTTTATAGCTAAGGCTGAAACAACAGTCGGGGGACTGTAGAGTCACTTTTGTGACTTTGTTACTAAGACAATACCTCTCACACTTAATCCATTCTTGATATTAAAATATTGATTACAGCAGCTTTGAAATGGTAATCTTTGAGACCAAATTCTTTGCGAATGTTTGTTTTATTGCACAAACCTAGTTTAGTATGTGAGTTAGCTTTTTGATTTCACTTTTTTTTTTGAAACAAAGAAACTCAACACTGATATGGTAGTGACGTCCTAAAAGCCTGATTTATCATCCGTGTTGTCCATAATTTACAAAATAACCATCATTATTAAATAAAACTTAAGTTCATGAATTAAGAGAGAAACAGGTCCAATTAGCTTCTGCTGAAAGAATGCAGATTTTAGGCAATTCCAAAACCGGCTTTGCTGTTCAGACTCTGAAGCCGTGCTCATCTTTCATAAAGCCTATGATTGTATCGGGCGAGGTCATATGTGTCAGTGTCAGATAGGGCTGAATACTACAAGTGTAAAAATCTGAGGTTTTGAGTTGAGGATAAAGTGAGTTTAGCAGACCTCTGTGGCTAAGTCCTCTACTCTGCTTCAGGGAATGAGCTTTAGGCTACATTTGGCCCTACTTGCATAATATACTAGATTCTCTGACTGAATTGTTGATAGTCTAGATCAGGGAACGTCAACTGGCGGCCCGCGGGCCACATCCGGCCCGCCAGAGCTTTTCATCCGGCCCCCGACAGGGTAC
>JAVDPK010017735.1:0-12070 GCA_034780415.1 Cichlasoma orientale | reverse complement strand
CACACACACACACACACACACACACACACACACACACACACACACACACACACACACACACACACACACGTGCGCGGGCACACACACACACACACACAAAGGACAAAATAACACTTGTATTGAAGAGGAGAAATGTGTGTCACGTGTGACTTAAAAAGGAAGCGTGTCCCAAGTAACCCAAAATCGATTGTTCACACCGAGTCACCCAGCATGGCTTTGTTTTGTTTTTGTGTTTGCAGACATTCTAAGCAACGTCCTGGAAGATGCTAATCAACTCCAACTCACGTATCATATGTTGCTGACAAACGAGTCTGAGACAAGTGTTTGGATGGGCCGTGTCCTTGACAGTGTGATGGACGTTGTTATGAAGGTATGCTGGACCTATTAACTCACCTTAGGTTTTGGCACATGGACAGATTCTGTGTCAGAATCAGACGTCTCAGTTATATGATCTCTGTTGTTCGATGGTGGCTCAATTGTCGTCATTGTCAATTTCAGCATTAAGTATCTGGCTCAAGGCTTTTATAGGATGTTTTTGATGATATGGATTGATGAGAACAAAGACTAAGCTAACAAAGCTAGCAAACACTAATTAGATGATGCGTTGTTCTGTTTTACCAGATGATGTCACCTGGGAATGTAAGATGTGAAGAACTTCTGGCTCCCTTGGAGTGGCTCTTATCCAGCAGTAGCATAAAAAATGAAGTGTGGACAGCAATGATCTGCTCCAGCAACAGCCACAGTCTGCAACAAGCTTTACTACTGGATTGGGTGCCCTTGATTCAAAAGGTAAAGTTACTTTTATGTGTGTAGCTTCTGGTCAAAAAAAAAAACAACATATATTTTTATAATAAATAATTATAAATCTACAAAGGCAGCTGATTCCTCACAAAAAATGTCTTGATCCATTTCTAGTTAGTTAAATGTAAACATATAAATACTGCATAAATATGTTTTTAAGCACAATTTTTTATTTGTTTTTATTTTTTAAAGAAACAGTTTCTTCTTGTCTTATATCTTTCATATTATAATCTCCAGGCACAAGATCTATACTCCACCCTCACAGGCCAAGCAGACTTGAACACAACACTTTCCATGATGCTGTCTGAGTGGCATGAGCTGTACGAAGACAGCATGAAGCTCAGGGAGCTTTTGTACAGTGTGAGCCAAGAGCTGGGTGAAGAATACTGGAAGAACTGGATGCCTGACAACAACACTCAGCTTAATACTGGAGCTCTTCAAAAAAGGTCTTGACTAAGTGTTGATTTTGTACTTACATGGTTTCATTCCAACTTAGCGTGCAAAAGAAACAGGTCCAAAAAACTTTTTTTGTTTCCTGGTGACGACATTTAAAGCTAACAAGACAATGCACATTTCCCACTTCAGTGAACATAATGGAAGAATTTGATTTCAGATAATGTGCACAACGTTTTATAAAGTGTGTATTATATTACTGACTCAGATATATTGTCCTTTTTCTTTGTTTGTAGTCTTGTCTTGTTCCTGATCAATCTTGGAGAAAGAATTGAGAAGAGTGATCTGTGGCCCACAGTAAAGGACTACTTCTACATGGCTTACTGGATTTTGAACTACAGCCCTGATGTCACAACACAGCCGGCAAACTGTGAGTTCAGCTTCTCTTCTCTTCTCTTCTCTTCTCTTCTCTTCTCTTCTCTTCTCTTCTCTTCTCTTCTCTTCTCTTCTCTTCTCTGAAAACTAATGCATACACATACTCAAATGAATTTTGAGTACTGTATGTGTGTGCATTGAATCCCAAGCAAGTTCATCCAGTTTAATACCCAGTAAATGCAACTAATTCTTAGCGTGCATTGTTTTGTAGGTTCTTTCAACATGAACACCTCAGCCCTTCACTGCGACGCTGATTTGTCCTGGCCACAGTTTGTTCAGGCAATGACTCAGGCTCTGATGTCACCAAGCGATGCCCTTATCAAGTAAGTGACAAAGATTTTTAGGTTTGATTGATTGAAGGGTTTAGAATTGAATTATTTTTCTCTGTTATTGTTTTTTTTTTTAAAGTAATGATCAGCGTAGATGAGAAGATTGATGCTGTTCTCTTGTCTGTTTGTTAAATAAGCTACAGTGAGCTTAGATTAGCACTGAAAACAGGAACAAATGCTTGTCTTGTACAAATAAATAAATAAAAATGCTTTCCCCAGCATTTCTCTGCATTATCATTGTTACTGTTATACATGCATTGCTTTCAGAACTTTAAAAAGTGGGTATGTTCTGTTCCACTCTTCTCTTTCTGTTCAGCTGGCTCAAAGGATCTGTGAATCTATTGCAACATGTGTATGGCGACATCTATAAAAATCTGACAGCCTCACATGTGAAACAGGAAATAACAGGTGGCGATGCCCTCTCTGTCTACCTGATTAATCTGATGCATAACCTGAATGACTTCCTCAGTACGATCTCCAAGGCTCCCAACCAAAACATCACCAACCCAGATGACATGATTCCACACATTGGTAACCTGTTAGAGTCCGTGGGTTTGTCACCACTTGTGCCTTTGCTCAGCAACGAGCATCCGCTTAATGCCTCTGCAATCCTCGGTGTAGCCTCAAAGCTCGGCAGACTCAACCAGGACTTGTTCATCTTCAATGAGACGGACCCAACAGTGGCTCAACTGGAAGAGCTGATAAGGCAGTTCCTCTCTTTGGAGGTTAATCTCACATTGTCTCTCCCCCAAATCATGGGACACTCTCTCCTGACCTATTCTCAACACCTCCATCCTGATGAAGTGAACCGTCTCATAAAAGCAATTCAGCCTTTCAGCAACCAGACCTCAGCAGGTTTTGTAGAAGCCATTATCAGTGCTGTGGAGCTGCTGAAGACACTGATAAATTCTCCAAATGGTGACCCAACTAACATCACCCTCGGGTACATACACCAGATTCAAGAATTTGTGGCTTCTCTCTGTAGACTGCAAAAAATTGAATATGTCGTGTTACCAAGTGGTCCTTACAGCACTGAAGTCACTGATCTCCACTTGCTTTCCATGGACGTTCTCAACCTCCTCACACCTGAGAGCCTTCAAAACCTCACACAGTTTGGACCAGATGCTGCCCAGGACATTGTTATCCAGAAGTTTGTAGGATTCCTACCAAAGGAGGTCCAAAGTGATGCTGAGCACTTTCTTCAGGAATTCAAGGCTCTGCAGAGTCACATAACCAACTGCACAGCAGTCGAGGACTGTTTGGCTGGGATTTCACAAATCTTTACATTCCTGGATCAGATATTAGACACGATCCTCACAGCCAATGGTAGTGTCACCATCAAAATACCTCCAACCATTCCTGTTCCAGAATTTTGGGAATATGAAGACACTGCTTCCATCTTCTTCTCCCTACTCCTGCCACCAAATGATACTGCCCATCTGGAAACATTTAAGCAGACCCTCGAGTTCATCAAATTGGTCATGAATACACCAAATATTACTGTGTCCGGTGTCCAAAACGCCCTGACACAGTCAAACCTAACCATTGAGGACCTGAATGCCATTGCTGCACTGCTTGGAGCTGCCAACATAAATGAACTCATGGTAAATATAATGGCGATTGCCAGTGCTGAGAAGTGTTTTGAACCTCAGAATGACATGATGGAAACAACCAAGTGTGTTATGGGACTAATAAACGGGTTCAGCATCTTTCTGACACAAGTACCTTCTCTCCATGACAACACGGCCATCCTCTCCCTCATCCCTGTAATTGTCAATAAGACCATCAATGACTTCACCCACGTTAACTTCGCCTCCAATCCCAACATGGTTCTTGTTGACAGCTTGAACCTCACCCTGGCCAATATCAAGATGAGTCTAGAGCAGAGCCAAATGAACACTTCCGAGATCATGAATGAAATCAAAGTGGTAGAGGGTCTGATACAGTTGATTGCCAACATGCAGCCTGTAAACACCACCCAAATGATGGACCCTGTGCATGTCCAGAAAGTATATCTGGAGCTCGTGGAATGGTACTTGAAAAGGCTGGAAAACATCACCAGTGACAGTGCAATCTCAACGCTCCTTCATCCCATCTTTTCCATCACACAAATGCAAGTGGCATTACAGCTGTCACAGACAAATTTCTCTTTGTTTGTTAGTGACGAGGTCCAGTTACTGATAAACAGCCTCCAGGGCTCAATGGATGGCACCGACCTGAGTAAAATTGGCCAGACAACAATTGAGATTCTCCAGCATCTGTTGGACTTAATAAACTTCGACCTTGAGTCATGGAGTAACACTGAAGGCTCTGAACAACAGTTCAACACAACCATTCTACATTCCACTGAGCTCCAAATTAAACAGTACCTCAATCTCATTGAGAAGTGGATGAAAGAACCTGGTGTCCCGGCGCTCCTTAGCAGTATGCTCCAATGGGAAAACTCCACCATGGCCACCCCTGTGACAGACCTCAACCAATTCCTGCTGACAACGGCTGATTTTCTCAGTGATGATCAGCGTGCGTACCTTTCCATAATTAGCAACATCACAGAGTCCCTGAGTAAAGCTGTAATGGTGGCAGAGCAACATGGCTTGCAGGATGAAGGCTTTGTAGCTGCCATTATAGAAGCAGTGGAAACCATGACCAAGATCTCCCCGCCCCTTCCTGTACAGCTGGATTTCCTGGAAATTGTGCAAGAGTCATTAAATTTCATTCTCCATCCAAGCACAAGTTTTGTTTCAGCAAAAAACATCTCCATTGTCATCCTGAGGAATGCCGAGAAAATCATCCAACAAACCGTGCCAGAAATGGTTTCAGAATACCTTCTCGGTGCACTCGAATTAGTAACTGCATATTTTGAGAGCACCTATGAAGCCAATGGACAAGACGCCTTGAATCAAATGTGAGTGATGCTGCTTTTTTGTTACTCACAATCACTGTACACAATTTTTTGGAACTGAAAGGGCTTGAAATGAGCACATATAAACATATCAACAAATGAAAATAATTACAAAAAATATTAGAATAATTTATTGCTTTAAAATCACTGCATGCTAAAACAAACATTTCAAAAATAATAATGCAGGGACGTATTAAAAGTAACAAAGCATTAGATGAATTAAAAGGGTGCTTTAGATTGAATGTAAAAATAAACAAATAGCTTTCCACCATTATATTAATTTAAAGTTAAAGTTGGTACAGAGGAGCATGCCTCGTGTGTGCAAAAAGGGGTGCGCATTGTGTCTAACCTACACATAACTTATCCTCATTCTCATCCTTCAGATGGTTATTTTGCTCTTCTGGTTCACAAAATTACAAGTTGGTTCATATTTAAAGTTATTAGAGTGATTTTTCTTTTTTTCTTTTGTTATTTTAGTGTAATTTTCTCTACAAAAACAGTATTCTGCTTGCTACCTTTTCTAGTTCTTTATGAAATGTAACTATTTGATAACAATTTTGATGTATAATTTTTTAAAGCAAAATTATACATCATTTTCTAAGGAAAAATTATATGTCTAATTGTACTGAAGCTTACACTAAAGTGGGCATAAAAATCTGTTTATTTTATGTTTGTTTGTGTCAAAGAAAAAAAAAGGATCGTTTAGGTATTAGGGGTTTTCCGTGTCCTAAAGAATTCACACTGTGGCTAAAAAAAAAAAGAAAGAAAGAAAGATGGCGTGCTCGTAATTGTATCTGAATTGTATCTGAAATCATGATAAAACGTTTGATAAAACGTATTAAGATCTTAAATGTTGATTTGCTTTGTTTCTTAAGAATTTTCAATGAAATGAAGACACTTGAGAGCCTCCTGTCAGAGAACTCCGCAGCACAGCCCTACGTTTCTGCCCTCATTAACATCACTCAGCTCATCTTGGAGTCTGGCCAAGGTAAGTCAGCTTCTCAGTAGCACTGCAGGTGGACAGCATGTTAAATCCCGATGAAATCTGATGGAGTGGAGGTCGCATTGTGCACTTCATTATTCAGTCATTCATGTCAAACAGCCTAAGAATGAAAATAGATCAAAGTGCCGCCATGCTTCTGATGTCTTTTACGAGAACAGGTTGTTCTGCTTGCAGTTCCGCACGGATGATTACTATTATATGTTAGATAGTGAAAACGAGGCTTGTTTTGTGAGCACAATTTTTTTTATGATTTCAGATAAAAGCCTCTGGGAAGGTTTTGAGAATGCATCAGCAGACAATTTGCAACAAATTGTTCACCAGGTAAAATGTCTGCACTTCTTCTACATAAGTTTGTTATTTTTCTTTATTATATGTCTCTTAAAATTAGTTTAATGTACATTTATATATCAAAAATAACACATTTGGAAGCTATTCAATTTGAACACTACCTTAAATTATAATAAAATCTCACTGCTCATCTGCTGGCACTGTCAGGCCAGCGCTAATTTCAAGCTGCACACTCAATGTTTTATCATACTCCACAGATCAAAGCGAAAATAATGCACAACTCTTAGTTATGTATTGAAACACATACATTGATCCTTGAATCTTTCTGTTATTGATGGTACTTTTTATTGTCAGTCGGGCACACTCGTGAATAAGTTTTGGCCACTGGTTGTGGAAGGCATCGGCTCGCGTGTGACTGCTCCATCTCTGGAGGCTTTTGCTGCTCTTGTTCCAGTCCTGGAGAACGTATTGACTGGCAAAGCAGACCAAGACACATGGAACAAGTAAGTTAATTACCAAAAGAAACCAAAACATGTTGTTGGTGTTATTAAATGGCACAAACTGTATATGTGTGTGTGAGATGGTATTTTTATTTAACGTGTTCCACAGTAAAGACTGCTGCTCAGTGCTGTGATTACCCTAAACCATATCCAATATGTTTTGTTACAGACTTGAACAGATGCTGGGAACCCTGTTGTCAACCCTTGAAGGAACAGAGCTATGGAACAATTTAACATCTGCCATCCCACAGTTTGAAAGAATAGTGGAATCTGTAGTGAAGAACATGCAAGCAGAGAATGGTGAGAATGTTAATGAAGAACAAAAATGCAGTGTTTATTTCCTTATCCTGTAACCAGAACTGGTGACTCATGCAGCACGTGTCAAGGAAGAGACACTGATTACCGGATATTTCCGTCACTTTTAATTAAAAACCCGTTTTTTTTTTTTTTCAAAACTTGTGGATCAAACCCTCTTGTTTTCTTCTTTTTAGTGATGATACAAAGCCTTCAGAAACCCATCCTGGACCTGATAACAGAAACTGTACAGTCCTCAAACAGCACTCATGTTAATTTGTCTGAAGTTCTGGAAAAAATGCAGCTTGCCATTGAAAGCACAGTCCAAGCAGCTCAGCAGGTGAGACGATGCTCCTTCACGGATGCTTTCTGTACTTGATCTATCACACTTGCGTGTGTTTCCACAGTCACACAGTTGCTGGTATTTTATTTGTGGATATGTTTGTGCGTGTGTGTGCGTAATCTTACGCATATTTGCAGTAAATATTATAATGTCTGCTATTCTGGCATCAGACCTTAGTAATCTTTTGTTTCAGCACTTGACCGAGGAAAAAACAAAGTGAGGCGCTTTTTTTCCCCTCTCTGTTCCACCTGCCTGCATTGGCATTTGTTCAGTTATGTAACTTTCAGAGATGTGCAGCCATTTTTTTTTTTTATTTTTTTTTTTGCTTTTTTAAAGTAATGGCTTGCCAGTTAAAGGTAGTGTGAATATACTGATAGCACTTAAAAGTTTACAAAGTTAATATGATGCCCTAGCATTTCTGTATCTACTGTAGCTTAAAACCTTAAACTAACTAAGCTGCTGTTTAGGTTAGAAATGAGAGAGCGTACTTCTGCCCAGATGTAATTCAATCCACCTACCATCATCTCAAAAGTTCACAAGTTGACATAAACAAATTACATAACATAAAACCGCAGCATGATGTAAAGCTCACCTGCTGCTGGTTAGCTGACTGTACAGAAACAAGTCGTAATGATCTTCTTATCTTTTGGTGTATTGTTAAGTCATGTTTTTAAATGTTTTACTTGAGTCTGATGTTTAAAAACTTACATTATATTTAAAGTTACTGTATATTTATTGTTTGCCTGGTGTCAGCACGTATTTTTCTCATGTATCATTTTAATTCCTACAAATCCACCATCAGATTTGCCACAATAGCCTACCTTAAGACTAATCCCTGTCATAGATTTCTGACGTGACAGAAACACTAGCTGCATTGTAAGTGGATTTTTTTAAGGTGTACATGTGGGTGTGTACCAGTGTATTAAAAAGTGAAGATACCTGTGTGAGACCGCTGTACTTTTCTTTACTTTTCAGTCAACCGTGACAAGAGAGCGATTCCCTTGCGACACTGGCTTTTGTGTTTCTGTCCTTGTGTTGGTAACCAAACAGGTTTTTTTCAGTGCTTATAAAGCATGAGGCACTTGTCTTTTTGTTTTCTTCTAGGCCAATGGCACACTGGATTGCAGTGAAATTCTCAAAGTGTGGGAGCCAGTAAGAGAGGCAGCAGAGTTAAGCCCTAACACCATGGCTATGTGGTGCAACATCAGCCTGCAGCCTATTTTGGAAGCCTATGCTTCCATCCAGAATGTCTACTCCCACATGAACATGAGTGTAAGTAGAGACATGCCAAAATAAGTAAGACTTAACAAATAATAAAATTCACAGGAGAGTATAGTTGTTCATCAGGATAGTACAATACGTACAATTAACAGTTTTGCCACTTGGGGTCAGTGTTGACACACAGAGAAAGTTGTCAATCGCTAATAGTCCATCTCTACTCTGTGTTGTCTTTAAAGCAGATGATCATGGGGCCAACCAGTGTGAACGACACAGCTGCAAGGATTGTAGAAGCTGTACAGTCGCTCTACCAAGTCAACATCAACTGCACACTTGTGGTAAACCAGTTCATCATGAATCTCTCCAACCAGCTCTCTATGCTGGCAGACCACTCTTTGAGCCCTGAGGCACAGCTTTACTGGCTCAAGCAACTCCAAGACACGCAGCTCCAAAACAGGTCAGCTACAATCAGACAGTTTCACCGCTGAGACAATGTGCTATGACTGTAGTCCGCTTTGCTTTAAAGGAAAACACAGAGAAGTTGTTCATGTTGAATATCCATCTAACTATTAAATGATTGCTGATGAGAAATCACATCTAGTTGAATTTAGAATTTCAAAACCTACTTGAGAAACGAGCTGCTTTTCTGGCCACAGCAAGTATGAGGAACAGTCACATACAGTACCGAGAATCCTATCATGGTTTTATCATCCAGTTTTTTTCACCAACAAAGGCTTCATGAAATCAGAAGACCCACAGAACACAATCATAACAGAATATAATACAGCCACACAAGAAAACCCCTGCACATGGCCATGTGTCTGAATGTGGAAATGTTCTGTACATTTCCATTAAATTCTGTTAACAGTCCATTTAAGATCCACAGAAAACGACTCACCTATAGTATACATGAACTCACCATGAACTTACTACTCCATTTGGTATTATAGCATTATTCACAATGCACCAGTCAAACCAATTTGATTCATACGTAATTACACAAGGATGTGAGCTGATCACATTTGCATTGAACTTGATTAATTTAATGCAAGTCTGCTTGAAAACTGGCAGGCTTGCACAGATAGCGGCTTAACTATGATTCAGCTAGCCGAAACATCCTCTTAAAATTGATTTCCCTTTATATGCCAGCTGCTATAATGAGACCAGCATGGTGATAAGAATCACATTTTGCATATCGCAGGGAATCAGTCAGGTCTTACTACATAAGTTATAGATCACTGAACACAGTGGAAACACTCTACAGTCTTTTTTTTATACTAAGAATGAAATGAGAAAACTCTGTGAATAAGTATAAAGGACGATGATTAGGAAATGTTCTTTTTAAATCTGAGTAAGGTCTATGTAATCACTGTATTCGGGAGATGGATTAAAATATGAGTTGTATTATTTTAAAGGAGTGTTAGTCCTTTGGCTCCTTAGAAGTGCTTTCCAATAATCTCCAAATTTAACTCAAGTTTTTATTTATTTTTTTTACATGAGACAGCTTACATTGTCAGTTGGAGAGGCCATGCCTAATGTAATGTGCATGTGTAAACAGCCAAGTGTAATTTCCAACATCACTTGCTTAACCTGACATTTACTTAATTTCTCCATTCCACAGTTTGTCTTCCATCAAAATGCTGTCAGATAAATTGCTTGATGTGGACCCCGCCTTGCAGCCTTACGTGGATGCTCTTGTGAAACCTCTGAGCTACATCCTGGACAACTACAATCTTCTTCAGCAGAGCAAGCCTCCCGAGGAGCTCCTCAAAGAAGCAGCGTTGATCTTCCTGTCCTCTGCGAACATCACCTCTCATGATATCTTCTCCATGATGGAGGGCAATTCATCAGCATCTCTTAATGACTTGATAACAGAAATTATCAGACTGGTGATCAACATGCAGGCATTTGGTGATGAGCCTATGATTTACCAAGCCTTGGAGCAATATCTGGCATCCAATGACACGAGTTTGATTGCACAGAAGGTGGCAGAGATGTCTTCGTGGTTAGCCTCCACTGAATCATCTGGACTAGATCTGTTGAGTGAGGCTCTGTCCAAATCCTATGACATCCTAAAGCCTGTCTTGTCTGCCCTGTCCAGGATGAGCATGGATGTGCAAGAAACTATAGAGCTCCTGGAAGGTCTAGCTGGAAACATCACTATGTTTAGACAGTTGCTAAGCAACAGTAGTCTTCTGGGTGTCGTGGACCAACATCTGAGTAACTCAGAAATGACAGCCGGTTACCAGACACCTTTGGCCAGACGAAGACGCGATGTCTCATCAGCATTGACAAGAAACCCAATAGAAGACTTCATAGACCTGTACTACATTGACTACCCAGCCATGTTCAAAGCCATGGCTGTCCCTCCTACAACACCAGAAATTGTGGAGACAGCCCATGTGTTCTTTGCCAATCCCGATTTGAGCGTGGTGATGAAGGGAGCTACAAGTAACACGCAGTGGGGCTTGAATGCCTCTCGGGAAGAGACCATTGATAGTGCACTTGGGGTACTCTCCTTCCTCACTCTCCCTGATGTGTCTGAGATGTAAGTATCATTTGCATGTGCTTCAGTGCAGCCTAAGGTGATATAAAAGAATGTGCCTAGTGTAGTGTGTAGCTTCAGATCTATATTTGCTAGAAACTAGACACTTTCAGTCTAGTTTGTTTGACCTGTAGTTCACTATTTTGTAAGCCTCTGTTCAATAAACAGTCCTTGTTTTATTTCCTGTAGGTCATCAATGGATATCCTGAAGAATACAGTTGAAATGCTTCCTGATGCTTTACCATACTCCTCTGTGATTAAACGTATCACCGCAGTGCTAGCCAGTGAATCCCAAGGTAACTTAAGGGTTCAGGTCTTTTTGACATTTACAGTCTTCTTGTTCCAAGGGGAGCTTTATGACGAGAAATGCACATTTATTAGTTAACCTGAAGTGACTTTACCTTACTGACTCCAGAGTAAAGCTGCTCTCACTCGTGCTTAGTCTAATTGTTGCGGTGCTATCAAGCTCGCACTGAAGCTGCAGCTTATGTTTACATACCTGCTGGGAAGGTATGCACATATAAGCATCAGTCTGCTATTAAACAGTCACACAGCTTGGAGCAGCGCCACTGTTTTCTCTAACTTTGAAAGCTTTTGCTAGACCACAGGAAGACCAGAAAACATTTTGTCAATGCTGTTGCTATTGTACACATGATTAAAGTGCTGCAAAATTAATTCTGGAGATATGAGGAATAAGACTTCACACCAGCTTAGCTTGAGCTCCCAAAGAGCCCAAGGCCATATGGCCATTCTCCAGTAGAAAGCCACTCAGCACCTTTTTAAATCTCATTAGCAAAGTAGAATTCAATCACTTATCCTGTCCGCCCTCGCTAAACGTCTCCCCTCGCACTCACACAAGTGGACATCTATGACCTCCTTTTAATTTGCGTCTGTGCTTGTGTGATAATGTTTTTAGTGCATAGAATCACTTTGTAAGCAGCAGCAGCTTCACTTCTCTGCAGCCCCACTCATATTTACACACACACACACACACACACACACACACACACACACACACA
>JAVDPK010017734.1:0-12071 GCA_034780415.1 Cichlasoma orientale | reverse complement strand
GAGAGAGAGAGAGAGAGAGAGAGAGAGAGAGAGAGAGAGAGAGAGAGAGAGATGTCTTCAGTTTCTGTCTACTCCCAGTGGGCAGGACCTCCCCCTACATTTCTGCCATTATTTGATGTAATGAAAGGAGAAAGTGTGTAACACTGAGATTGTTAATTAATTTAGTCTAACAAGATGAAGATAAATGAAACCCACTGAAGGTTGACTGGGCTAAGGGGCCCACTTAGCATTCCTCCTGCCCTCGAGCTCTGTCTCTCTCACTCCTTTACAATGGAGCACAGCTAATAGGTATAGCACTGTGTTTGCACAACCCCACTGAGCTCTCACCCAGCAAGTTTAGATGTGGAACTTTTTGATAAAATATTTTATTATTCAGCCTCTTTTCGTGGCATTGTCTCCTCTCTGGGATATTTTAACTTCCAAACACATAGCTGATTCCATTTTTATAATGCAGTTAGCTTTAGAGGCCAGATATGTGATTATCTAATGCAGTCATCTCGATAAGATAAAGCTCAGTTAACAATTACTACAAAGCTAAACCGGCTTTTTAAAGTATATGTATGGAGGTGCTGGTTAAATATGTCTTAATAGTCACAGCTTTGATTCTCTCCTAACAGTTATATGTTTTCAAAATGGGTGGAGGTTATATAAATGACCCTTCTCTCCAGCGACTCTGTGGCCCCTTCACATGAGCCTGTGTGACTCTGAGCGTTTCAGCATATAAATGAGTCTTCTTCTAATGTAGCCCAGGGACTATTTGAGCAAAAAAGCAGACAGGACATTTTTCTACAAAAGACAGACAGTTGTCTCCATCCACAGTCCAAGCAAATCAGTAGTCTATCGAGCTCCTCCTTTGTGGACACTTTGTACAGGATCTTCATGGCAGCACAGACCAATCATTATGGCGCCCATTCTTTGCTCCCTTAGTTCTCAAGTCATCCACAATGGGTAGTTGATTGTATGGAAAACACCAGAACAATTATGTCCTCTGTTTTGGTGGCAGGGCAGCATTTTAAAGTGCGATCCTCAATAATGGCCTCATTATTGTTATTCTTGGAGCAGGCCTCAGGAGAAAGAAGTAGCTGCTTGTAGTACGTCATTATTTCGTAAATTTCGATTAGCTCATCACGCTGTCTCCTGGCAAACAGAATCATAGCTAATTAAAAGTGAGTGAGCGCTCTTGCCTGTAACTTAAAAGGTAGCACTCGATAGGCTGTTAATATGAAAGAAATGGTAAAAAAAAAAAAGAAAAAAAAAGGAGGATTAGAGCTGTTACCCTGGTAACTCCAACTTCCATCTGCGAGGGAACAATGAACTTGTGTTCCTCCACCACCTATGCTTGAAAAACAGAAAGCAAGGAAGTGAGTGTACTGAAAGGACAAGACCCTTTTTAAAAAACAAAGTGGGATCCAGGTCTAATAAGCTTTTTTCTGGTGCGAGTTGTTAAGCGAGATCCCCAGAGGATGGAGGAGAAAAAATAAAATAACACAAAAATAAAGGTCAGTGGACAACGAGGGTTTTCGCAACAGCAGTTTGTTTCCTGAATCTGTGTGTCTGTCCGAGAAACAAAAACTCATGTTCGGCCATTTTCGGGTGTGTAAAGGAAAAATTTAAATTTTCAGATAATGCTTCCATATTAAAAGTCTCCTCGTGCAATAACATGACACACAGCCAAAATCTGAAACCATGTCCTCAGCTGACTGAAAAAAACACGAAGAAGACACCAAAGACTTAAAGCTGACGGAGCTGACAGACGCTTTTGAAATCATCTTTTGTGTTTTTTTCCTCGCCTAACTGTTCACATGGCTTTCTTACATCAAGCTATTCTGAACTTTTACATGCAAAGAGATTATGTAAAAGACCTTTAATAATAATATAAAAAAAAACTACACTTTTAGCACTAGCACAATATTTTCGTTAAGGCCTTGAAGGTGATTGGAAGGTGATGAAAATGCTGGTAGTTTTGTGAGTACTCATTTTCTATAACATTCATTTAATTCCAGCCAACATTAACACAAATTTCTTATGCTTTACTAGAAAATGGGCTTACACTTAAGAGCTGCTAAAGAGCTGCTACACTAAAAAGGAAAACTCCTGCTCTCAAACACCGCTGACTTATAATGATCCATGACTATGGAGGAACACTATGCGTTTCTCTTTGAGTTTTATGTCCCTTATTACAGCTGCAATACGTCCGCTCACAT
Source organism: Cichlasoma orientale (assembly GCA_034780415.1). Classification (NCBI taxonomy): domain Eukaryota; kingdom Metazoa; phylum Chordata; class Actinopteri; order Cichliformes; family Cichlidae; genus Cichlasoma; species Cichlasoma orientale. Next base: position 9,867 of record JAVDPK010017734.1, on the reverse strand, counting down.
TAAGCTAATTTATGGCTGAGGCCAGTGTAACAGCAGTATAGGTTAATGAATTTGGCATTACTAATTAAATGTTATTGAGGGATGAATATGAATCCTGTGGTCAGGACAGACAGCAGAGAAGGAGGGGTGGGTGGGGGGGATGAGACAGAGGACTTTTTTCTGCACTGTCTCTTTTCCTCACAACAAGTAGAATGTGGGAGGTGAAGGTGGAGACGGCACAGCGTTTGAGGTGAAATGGAAGACATCTTTGTTTCATTACAATGCCATGCCAAAATACTTTCTCTGATTAGATGCACCCAAAAAAAGAAAATTGTTTATAGGCTCACAAAGTCAAATTTTCTAGAAAGGAAAAAAAAAATACTTCCAAACAACGCAAAAGCAATGCAGCAAATAAGTCAGAAAATAAGGAAAGTAATGCAAAATCAGGAAGAAGTTATATGGAAGAGATTACTTTTTTGATATTGTCCCCAACAAAGATTGTTAATATCTATATGGACAGTTTAAATCTGATTTTTCCTGCCACTCTCCCTCTGTTTCACTAGCGCCTCTGCTCTCCATGTCTGACATACTCTCCCTGAGAGCTAAGCCTTTCAATTTAGATTTCAATTATCATGTTAGTTTTGTGATTAGACTTTAGTCCTCCAGGAATCAGACCTCTCTGCTCCTCTCTATTCCACTCTATTCCACTTCCCCTGCAATCACATCCCATCTGATGAATTGCGCATATAATTACGGAAGTTATTGAATATGCAGATCACTGCTGACTCTTGGTGTGCAGTTCATAATGCATCAACTCTAACTGTATCAAACAAGAGTCTCTGATAAAGACCCACTCTGATAATGAGAGGGGGCCAATGTATGCCATTAGTCAGAGACAACAGACACCACAAAGGCTGAGACTCGATTACAACAGAGCTTCACTACAGCCTGTGCGCCGCTAAAGCTGGAACTTGACTCCGGGAGCGCCCAGTTCTACCATTACGACCAGCACAGCGCAGACCAGTGCACAAGGTGTTTATGAATCAACCAAAATGAGGTATTTCCCCCATGTTACAGTATGTTGCTACCATCGTGTAGAATGCCGTCCAATGATGCAATCCCTTAGAGGCTTCCAGAGAGGGGAGCGAAGCACTTTACAGGCACACCCACAGAAGGGGAATGTGGGAAATGTTTAAATTTTTGATAGCTTTTAGAGAGCTTTCTTAAAGCCTGGCTTGTAAGTGAAAAGAAAAAGGGCTCGTGCTATAATTTTTTTTTTCTTCGCATTTTGCTGTTGAAATACACTAGATTTGCAGCTCCTCAACAGGTCCAAAAAAACCTTCATTTTTTCCACATAAAGCCAGTCTTTAACTAAAGCTTCACACACAATTGAGAATACAGGGAAGGGGGAGAAACCAGGCCCTGTATTTTTAGCTTAGCGCTATAGTGATGTGGCTGCCATTTATAGCGGATATGCCTCATATGCCTGATGCAGGGTGATTGCCCCGCTGACACCACAGAGAGAGAGAGGGTTTAAAGAATGTACACTGACTGCACAATGCGATCTCCAATACGTGCTAACGGAATAAGGACAGCATCAGCACATCATGCAGTTCGCCAAACTGCATATTTTATTAACTGTTAAAATAAAAAAAAATTGTTGAATTTAGGTATCTAGATTGACCAAAGGTTATGCTATTGATGATCCAAATAAAATTTAAATGTTCAGAATTTTTCACCTTTCCCCTTTGATTTCACACTTGTTTTCTTTAATGCCAGCTCACCTTGGCTACATGCACCTGACACCACTTCTTGTTAAAGAGGAGTCAAGAGGCACATTTTACTCACTATATTTGGTTTACTCAAAAGTGCATGTTTGTAATTTTCATTTTAAATACATTCACAGCTGCTTAACTGGGAATCTTTAAATTATCTTTAAAGCAAACTAAAACAAAAACATCACCAATTGGCTATGCTGCAACATGGTGCCGTGGCACTGTACCTATCCCCATACTATATTTTTAGGTTAATAGGCTTGAACATGTTGATACCAACTGTTAACAAAAGATAAAAAAAAAAGTGGCTTAACTTGCTTAAAGGGGATTACACAGGAGTTCCAATAGCATATTAGTAGGTGACTAATTGGCTGACACACTTACAGAAGATACACAACTTTTGGACCGTGCTTGTGTTCAGTGTTAAATGCCTTTTTTCTATAAAGCGAAAAAGGGACTGGTTTACAGAAGTGGCCAATAAGATTTGACTGCCCTTTACTGCAAAGAGTGCATTACAAGTGCAACGACCTTTGTCAGGTTCCAGCTATTGTTTGCAGACTGGTTACACACTCTACAGGCTGTGAAAGACACATCTGCTACCTTTAACTCAGCAGAGAGCAGGCAGTCAGTCAGGGTTGTGAGCGTGCATGTGGTTGTGTGTGTAAATGGGGTCCTCAGGTACCCTGCCGAGCAGCTGAGCTACGCCCTTATCCTCTTATCAAATATTTGTCTGTCCTTCACTCTTTATTTGCCTTCTGTTTGCTTTGTTTAGTGAAATCTATCTCAGGCAGATTGATAAAGTTTCCGGAAAGTTTGCAACATATTGTCTGTGTTTACACTTAGTGTGTTTCTGTGTGCAAATTATCCATACTTATCATGTATTGTACTTGAAACTTTGTTCATGGCTATCTGACAATGATATGGATATTTCCTCTATTCTTTAAATTATTTAAGTTTGAGAAGCCAGAGTAGTTTTTTTTTTGTTTTGTTTTGTTTGATACAGCAGCACGATAAAACTGGTTCAACTTTGCAGAAAAGACTTAACATAATATACGAAACCATATTTGTTTTATGTAGTTTTGATTGACTTCCTGACTGAGCTCCAAACAGTGGTCATAAATGATTTTGGACAAAGGGTCTCTTTGTGTGAATGGGGGCCCAGTTGAAATGGAGGAGTAGTTTGAGATTACTAGATTATTTCCTACTAGCCCAGTGAGTGAGGCAAGGCAAGCTGCAGCCCTGCACCGTGCTGTGCTGAGGCTGAGTATAATGAGTGTGGTGGCAGGGAACCACAACAGAGCCGGGGCACAGGCTGCCTGGGAACCAGAGACCCATGGCCCACAGCCAAACACACACACACATACACACAAATCCTGCTGCACACTTGTGGCTTTTTAAGAAAGCAATTTAGTTAATGATTTCATTTTGGAACCCTGTCATGATGCATGTGTCTTCTGAGCTAGCCAGCAAAAGAATTAAGGAAAAGCTAATGCAGAGGAAAGCGTATTAGTAAACACAAGCTCCCCCGTTACAACCACAGAGAAAAATAACATACAACCAAGTGTAATGTGGCATTCGCTGTGAACACAGCACAAAAATCACATGGGTAATAGACTGTGGTAGGTATAACGCTTGTGGCTCCTGCTTCTTTTTGCATCGCTCTGGACAAATGCAAAGACGAGCTGAAGCACAATACGAGTGGTCAGACACACGGTTAGCAGCAGACCGGTCTGAACATTTTGTGTTTCAGTCAGCATCTAATCCACTACAGTACCCGCTTCCATGGAGTGGAAATACAGCACATTTTCCTGTTCAACCATGTCTGTCAGCTCTCTGATTTTATTAGAGCTATGTTTCACATTCATTTACTCAGGTTTTCTCTGTGCTGCCCCATGAATGAAACCATTTTAGCATTGCTAAAACAGCAGCTTGTACATGTCTTCTGTGAACCAAATTTTTGGGCAATTACTCAGATCAGTGGCTGGGGTTTCTCCTTTTGCTCTTCAGATCTCATTTTTTCTCCAGCCTCTCTCCCTTTTTTTTTTTTCTCCCCGTATCAGCTGTCAAGCACATGTGGTAACTTTTAACCACCTCCAAACAGAGCTGGGTGCCAGCCATTCATTTAGCCCTTCACTTTTTCTTCACATCCAACCTGTCAGAATGACACACACTGTTGACCATGCTTTCTATTCAGCACTGGCAAATTAATTGGTTTCAGAGGTTTAAATCAGCAATCAATGTCAGTTTCCCAACATAATAAGCCTTAATCATAAATCTTTGAGGTGTGGCTCGCCTGACCCCTATTCATCATGGCTCAGCTAGATGGCCTCATCTGGGTGGAGCAAATGAACTACCCCTGTTTTGATTTTCCAATTGACATGTCACATGAAACATGGCTACTCTGTGTGTCCTCCCTGGTTCTATCCCAGCCGTTTTTCTAATAGTCCTTAAGAAAAAAAACCCCACAAGGTCCCAAAGACAAAAGAGGAAAAGAAGTCCCTTCCCCTTGAGCAACAGTTTTCAATGAAATCCATTAATTTATTCAGAACAAGAAAGAGAATAGTGCAAGGAGAAAAAAAAGCCAAAGAAGTACGAGTAGGTCTAACTGCAGATAATAAGCTGTTTTCCTCCCATCCCCTAGAACATGAATAGAGCAGCTAAATTCCAACAGTGTTAAAGGTAATTTCCTCGCTTATCCCACCGAGGAACACAAAACTATTTTTCTTTCTTTATAAAATGAAAGCTATCCAATTTTTTGATAGGAACTTGTGAAGTACAGGTCTACGTTAGGAAAAAACAAAGGAACAAGGATAGTGGCTGCGAATGTGTGTTACTGTGTGTTGACAATCCATACACCGCCCAACAGCAGCTCTACCAAACCCACTTCTGCTGCTTCACTTTGACACTTCAGTTGCCGGTGACGTCCTCGTGACGGCGAGACCTGTGAATGAGGTTCTGACTGCTGCGCAGCACAGTTTCCCCTCTACTTTCGTAAATCAGTCGTAGTCACCAATTTTTCATTGGTTTTCCTGCTCCCTGTAAAATTACTCCATTATAATTAGCTGCTGTCCACATTGTGGTATGGATGCTTTTCCTCAAGACTTGCTTTGTTCTTTTAAACTTCTCCTCCCTTTTGAGATTTCCATGCTCCCTTTAGACTTATTTTTCTTCTCTTTGGCGAGTTGGGATGCATCCCTTTACTTCTGTTTGGCACCCTGCACAATCTCCTCTACTCACTATTCTGGCAGCTATGAGAGATGTTACATTGGGTTTGTTGAAGTGCATTCTCTAGTGCACAGAAGAAGTTATCTTTATAAATAACAAAGTGGACATGGGCTGAATAGTGCTTTGTTTAATGTTTCACAAAAAGGGGCCCGCTCTATATTTCATCTGTCACTGTTGCTTTTCTTTCCTTAAACAATGCTCGATTGTTTTCCATAAAAAAATTTCAGGTTCCATGAACAGAGGAATTCTGTATTATTATGTTCCTGCCAAATTCCAATCTCTGTTTTCCTTCTCCTGTTCACAAAGGGCTCATAACTTACTGCAAACTATTAGGCAAGCCACAGAGCTTCACTGTTGCTCAGCAAATAAGTTTGCTTAAGTGCAGCAACAGCAACAGAAGGCTCTTTGGAAAATCCATCAAAGAAGGTCCGGAAAACAAGAAATGTGATTAGTAAAAAAATAGCATCTTCTGGTGTGTGTGTTTCTCTAAGCGGCTGATTCATATTATTCCCTGCACTGCTCCTCTAGCGGATAATTTCTGCTATGGTGCGAATCCAGAGAAAAGGCCAGTGGTGATTTTTTTTTTTGGATGGCCATCCCTCAATTGTGAGGGCATACACATGAGTGAACTTGTGTGTATCCCGGGGAACTGAGAGGCTGTTATGCCATCCAGCTCTGAGCTTGTGTCCTGGGATCAGGAAAAGGGCCAGTGGCACAGAGGACCAAAAGAGGAGGAGAAGCGGGAGGAGGTAAAGGAGGGATTCAGTGCGTGAGTGCTCATCGACCCTTCCTGAGTAGACAGACAGGAACACTTAAGCACTCTTACACCTGCATCTGCCTTTGCCTATCGTGGGGGGCAAGGACACCAACCACGCTGTCATAGCAGCTGCACAAGTGTTTAAAGTGAGATACAAGACAGTTCCTCTTGCGGCATATTATTGCAAATAATTTACCCTGCAAAGTAATTATCAATGCTCTGCTCAGTATGTAAAGTGTGCACTTCAGGTGGCTTGCTTAATTTGCTCTGGGTGGCTATCATTTGAGCGTGGATTTTTAGCTGCGGTAACTGTGGCAGTTTCTAATAGAGAAGGCATTAGGAGAGAAAGTGAAGTGTGGATGAAGTGGCACCGTAATTGAGTTGACTTTTTGCAGGGGAAGGTCAACAATAATGGAGGAACAATTTAAACAATTCATTTAGACAACTCTCCAGTCTCTGTACAGTAAGTTACCTAGTTGGAAAAATCTGTATTTTCTCAACCATTTACTATATTTCAGTACTATAGTACTACACTTTGTCGGCTGAGATGATTTAAGTCAACTTGTGTGTCACTGATTCAAACTGACTTGCAAAAAGCAGCTCTGTTTTAGGGACTGACCATTTTTTAAAATCTTAATTACACAATAAGCGTATGTGTACGCACATTCCGTGGATGTGCGGGTCCGCGTGCACGTCGATGTGCAAGTGCATGTGTGTGAAAAGGAAGCTCACTGTGCACGGTATACAGCCGGTATTATGAGTTGATTATGTATCCAGGAACCTGGCTGCTGCACAGCATGGCACAATCACAATGGAGGGTGATAATTTAATTGTGCTAAACGGTGGAATCCGTGTCAATGCTCCTCCAGCTGGGAGCTGTCAGGTAGTAATATCTCATTATGGCAGGTGAAGAACCCAGAGGAACCCTACCATGACACCTGTTAGAACAGGAGGAACCCCTGAAGGGAAATACACAGATGATTTTCTCTCTCTCTCTCTCTCTCTCTGGCTTTCTGTGTCTCCCACGCACACATGCACACACACTAAGCTTCTGCGCTATTATAGTTATCTGCTCCCCGCTTAATTTAAGACATTATGACCCTATGTTTTTGATTTATTATTAGCTGTACTGTCTGTGTAGTACACAGTTAATAGAGGACAATATGCTAACAGTGTGACATATAATAGTCATACGCCTTTTGTTAAGTGCTGTATCAGTATCTCATGTGAGTAGACTGCAAGTGTTGAGTGTGAATGCGTCCTACATGATGCAAATGTGCACACTGAGACACGGGGAAAGAAACCTCTTTATTTGTCATTGTCTGCCTTTTCCATCCCTTCAATTTTAATATTTTTTTTCCCACTCCCTGCTCCACCAAAAACACGTGAAAGAAGAGTCTAATCTCCCCCTCATCTCTGGGAATCATAATCAAAACTTGAAGGCGCAAGACGTCAGCAGTGAGACAGACAAGTGGGCGGGGGTGGGGTGATGGGGGTGACGGTGTGGAGTTACTTAGGCCATTGTCTATAAAAGGTAAACTGTGTGACAGAGTAGAGACAGAGGGTGAAAGTCAGTCAGACCCTTTTATGATGAAAGAGGAAATGGGATATCTGAGGACATATGACTTGTCAGTCACAAGACCCCCAAGATGAGCAGTGCACAACACTCCTCTAATACTTACCAATTAAGCAGAGGTTGCTTTGCACGATGATGAAACATTATCTCAGGGAACAATTCATGACTCAAAGCATTCCAGGTCATATGAGCCCATGGGCTGGAGAACTTAAGTCCTAATCCTTCAAATGTGCGCAATATTGTCAGCTATATATAGACTGGGTATCTTTTCAATCTGACCCTCCCTCATCTCTGTCTTAAGTCATCAAAGCGACTGGGGCTTTGTCTTTGAGAAAGATGGCTGTGTATCTTACGCTTATTATGATAATTTTAATTAGTGCACAGCCTGCCAAGGAATTGATGAGCTGGCTTTTGAGTTCACCTCATTTTTATTGTTTTATAAAAGCACAATTTGGCCGTAATTTTCAGCAAACCTGAGTCAGGTATTAGATGGATAAAGCGAAACGCGGCTGTTTTGCAGATTTTATTTTGCACGGACGAGAGGCAAAGGGTGTATTTGATCAGAAAATATAACCAGCTTTTACATGCTTTGGTGGTACCTTCATTCAACTAAATTCTGCTCTCTCTTTCGCACCTCATCAAATGTCTTTGTTGTTTCTGTGCTGATCTATTGCACATGTACACCTTTAGATCACAGCTCTGTGCGATCGGCACTCCAAATATGAGAAATAAAATACTGTACGGTTGCCCTCAGATATTTCCAGAGAATTATTGCCACACTTCCCCCTTTCCCTTTTAATAATATGAGGTAGTATTGTATGGGGCTTGTCAGAGGTGGGGGTGGGGCAGAAGGGCTTCTCCGCACTCTTTAGCTGCCTGAGCGCAGCCCTCCCAGCACTGCTAATAAATTATTAACTCCTGCTGACAAATACTGTTATGGAGCTGCAGATCTGTTGCATTCTTTAACAAGATTGCTGTAGACACATGTTACAGGAGGATGGAGTCTCCATTGCTCCCTCTTCTTCGTTTCTCTCTCTCTCTCTCTCTCTCTCTCTCTATCCCATTCTCTCACTCACGCCTCACCAGTTTGACTGATGGCTGGAGACCAAAGTAAAAGTGCCTGAGAGACTGAATATTTTAGTGGTAAAATAATACCACTTGATTTACTGTGTAATACAAAAGCAGTGCTTTGTTTCACTCTCACACTCCATTGAGGACGAGGTGCTTGTTGCGCTTCAGGCTCGAGCTTTTTGAGAGCATGAATAAAAAATATGTCAGAATATGTACTCGGCCTACTCCCACCACACACACATATATGCGGACACACACACACACTCTCCATGCCAATAGCCAAGCTACTACTCCCTCTACTTACCATTACATGCATGCTCTGAACTTTGCTCTGACTTCTGATTGCCACTGAACTGTGTTCAATTTTGAGCTCATTTTCTCTTTGATATAATTGGAGGAAACAATTTAATGACTGATTAAAACGAAGGGCTGAGTTGTGCTAAAAGACACGGCCAGCAGCATTTCTAGGCACAGAGGCTAAAAAGACAGAAGAAGAAACAGAGAAGCAGACAGGCAGTCAGGCATGGGTCCGCTCCCGGACTGCTGTCTACCTGACTTGGTGGGTTTGTTTGTACAGCTGCTCAGACACAAGAGCTCAGCTTAGGCTACTATTGTTTAGGTCTCAATTCAATGCCCAGGTTGATCTGTGACTATGTGCGAGTGAGTGAGTGAGTGAGTAAATAAGAGGCATAGAGAGGGTGGTAATGCATAGAGACTGTCACACTTTAATATACTCTACCACTGCAAATGTTTTAATAGTCAGTACAGAATTTGCTTTGCTTTAGGATAAATTCCTGCCATACCTCTCAGATCTTCTGGAGTTGGTGGTTTGTTTTAAAAGAAAACTTTGTGACACTTTCTGCAAATATTGCTCCACATCTATCTTCATGTTACTGATTTGTATTATATTCTCTTCTGTTATGAACTTTTTACAGTCTTTAAATGCCGCTTTATAAAATTTGTACAGCACTTTTGGATCGCCCGATTCTGAAAAGGGATGTATAAATAATCCTGTCTAGAGGATCCAGAGAGAATAACAATTCAGTGGCGCGCGCGTGTGTATGTGTGTGTGTGTGGGTGTGTGTGTGTGTGTGTGTGTGTGTGCATGGACAATACATCTTTTTTGACAGACTTCCTTGAGAAAGACCAAGAACCATTACACTCAAAGACCTTGTTAGTAAAACCCTTTCTCAATATGAAAATATCTTTGCCTATCTCTTGGTGCCTGGCTCTCAACAGAAAGTGCAAGGACGCCATCGCACCACAGCTTGCCTCAACCTTGAGAGCTCCCACCCTCCACCCCACCCCCACATGTCAAGCTGAGGGTGGAACTAAAGTGCTGTCACACTGACCCCTGTGGATAGAGCAGGAGAACAGGGCAGATGTTGATTAGTGATGAAATGTACTACAAGAAGTACCTTGAGGATTTTGTCACATACAAACACAGACCCATAACTTCCCACCCCAATATATATATATGTATA
>JAVDPK010017733.1:0-12075 GCA_034780415.1 Cichlasoma orientale | reverse complement strand
ATTCTAAACACTAAATGCCGTGCCAGCTTGCCAATTCAGTGATGGTGAACAGTTAGATAATATTATGCAATATTTTGTGATAATGGTTGGTCCTACGGGTCATTGAAGGCTCCTGAATCTGATTGGACCATGTGACTTGACAATGAACTGAAAATAAGATGCATGTTTACCTGCAGCTATTGTTAATAAACATTCCTTAACCAACACAGCAGCGTGTTACCCTTGTGAGTCTACGAAGACAAGAAACAAGACAAGCTCCTGGAATTTTGTGTTTAATTGGAAGCCCAAAATTGTCCTTTCCCCCTCGGCTTCACACAGGTCGCTATTTTGCCCTGCAAAAATCAAGCGTGAACAGATCGCTTGTGCACACTGTGAACGAAACTAGCCATGCCAAGTCACTGTTCCAATACTTTTGGAGGGGGGTGTAATTGTAATAGCTGTGAGATCACAGTGATTTTGACCATCAATATCTAATCATCCTTGTTAGAATTTGACAAACAGACCATCCAACAGTTAAAAAATATAATACTGCTGGCCAGGTGCCAGAAAATAACAAAATAAGTTATCTGTGTATAGGTCATTTGTCATTCTCAGCTCATTAATGTTTTTGTCTGTCTGGTCAACTGAACACAGTCAGCTCATTCAACCAGGTAAATATTCATAGATTCTACTGGATAAATGAAAAATTTGACCTGGCTAGATGTAAGGTCATGGTATCACCACAGCCATTAGGACTCAGCCTTTTGGCACTGTGAATATCAGCAACCAATTTCTGTTTAGCTAAGGAAGATGCAATTACAACCTGAAGTTCACTGTCTGCACCTTAACAACATGTTACATTTCATGGAAACATCAATAAGAACAATGAAGAAATGGAAAAGCATGTTTTGGATAGTACGTCGCTTTAAATAAAAGTTCATCTCATAGATGTCAGATATTGTCTATGAACCTAATTTTCTCTCTTGCAATACATTTATACTTTAAGAGAAATTTCATATCTTTGTATAGTACTATGTTGATATAATGTGTACAGTTATAAGCGTTACACGTGCTGCGCAGTGAGTAGCATAAACAGCAACGGCCCCAAAGTTATTTTCTCAACCAAGTTGCAGATTTCACATTATGTTATTCTTTTACAGTTCTTTCGCTACCTTACTGCATTTTACAAAGTTGGCAGACAGTCTTTAACAGCCATAATTGTCATTTTATGTTTGCCAGCTGCACATCTATGATGAGAATCTCCAGTTCCACCGCATCCCAAAGGGGTTCTCTTGGATTGAGACTGTAGAGGCCCTTTGAGTACAGCGATCTCACTGTCATGTTCAAGAAATCAGTTTGTGATGAGCTGAGCTTTGTGACATTTCACGTTAGCTTGCTGGAAGCAGCCATCAATACACTGTGGTCGTAAAGGGATGGACATGGTCAGCAACAATACTCAGGGAGTCTGTGGCATTTAAGCAATGTTCAGTTGGTAATAAAGGCCCCAAAGTGTGCCAAGAAAATATCCACCACACCATTACACCACCAGCAGCCTGAACCATTGATACAAGGCAGAATGGAGCCAAGAGTTCATGCGGTTTAGGCTAAATTTTGACCCTACCATCTGAATGTCAAAGCAGAAAATGAATCATCAGACCAGACAGAGTTTTTCCAATCTTCAATTGTACAATTTGGTGAGTCAGTGCAAAATGTAGCCCCAGTTTCCTGTTCTTAACGCAGTGCACTCTTCTGCAGCTGCAGCCCCTCTGCTTCAAGGTTCTATGCCCTGTGCATTCTGAGATGCTCTTCTGCATTACCTTGGTTGTAATGAGTTATTATTTGAGTTACTATTGCCTTCCTATCAACTCAAAGCAGTCTGGTCATTGTCTTCTGACCTCTGACATCAACAATGCATTTTCACCCAGAAAACTGTCACTGGATATTTTCTCTTTTTTAAACCATTCCCTGTAAACACTAGAGATGGTTGCGTGGGAAAATCCCAGCAGATTAGCGGTTTCTGAAATACTTGCTCCAGCCTGTCTGGCACCATCAATCAAAGTCACTTAAATCAACTTTCATCCTCATTCTGATGTTTGATTTGAAATTCAGCAGCCTTGATCATGCCTACATTTCTAAATGCATTGAGTTGCTGCTATGTGATTGGCTATTTACATTTTTGCATTAAACAGTTTATCAGGTGTACCTAACAAAGTGGTGTGTGTGTGTGTGTGTGTGTGTGTGTGTGTGTGTGTGTGTGTGTGTGTGTGTGTGTGTGTGTGTTCGTTCAACAAAACTCACCAGTAACTATTTTCAACTAAGTAGTAAAATGGTGACACAGTTTACTGATAGGTCAAGAAAGGATGCAATAGACAAGAATGATGTTTAAAAAACACCTTCTAGTGTAGCATTACAGACTAGATTGAATCCGGCCACATAATTACAGGTCAAATATTTAACTCTTTCCCACTGTCAAATGATACCAGTGAAGTACTGAATTTTAATAAGCAGCTCTGGTCTCAGCCTCTCTCACTAATTCTTGGAAATCACTACACATTTACTCCAAAGCCTTTCGGCCCAGATTCCATCTCCTTGACTCCTCAGCACCTGTTTTTAAATATATATTGTCTATCTAGAGAACTTTGCACAACAAAAGACCAAAGTGTGGGCTTCCAAGCATCCTATTAGAAACCTTTGAACAATTTCAAATGTTTTTCAATTAAAAATATCAAGACTCAGCTCCCTCCCTCCTGTATAAATGTGGGACCCAGTGCTGCCTGTGACCACCTTGGTTTTGTTACTCCTTATAAAACTAAATACTAATGGACAGGTCTAACAGAATGTAGTACACAGGCCATACATTTTGGACAATTACTTTTTTTTTTTGGTAATTTTGCCCCTCTACACTACCACATTGCATTAACTGTTTCGAAATTACAGTTTTTATAAGTCCCCCCTACCACCACCACACACACACTTTCAAAGGGTCAAAAATAATTGGACAAACTAACATTTTATATATCAGGATTGTTTTTAATACTTGGTGGAAAATCCTTTGCAGCCAATGCCTGCATGACATTTTAGAACCCACGGACATCACCAAATGCTCCATTTCCTCCCTTGAGATGCTCTGCTGCTGCTTGCTTGTATCTGCCTTCAGTTATGTCTTCAGTAACTGAAAGGCATGCTCTATTGGTTTGAGATCAGGTGACTGACTTTGTCACTTAAGAATAGCCCATTTCTTTGCCTTGAAAAACTCTTGGGGTGCTTTTGCAGTACATGTATGTTTTGGGTCATTATCCATTTACACTGTGAAGCACTAGATTGAATCCAGCCACATAACTACAGGTCAAATATTCAGTTTTGCAGCATTTGACTGAATTGGAACAGAGAGTATAGCCATGATCACTAAACATTGCCAGCCATACATGTCCATGCCACACCATTGCCTCCACTATGTTTAACAGATGATGTGGTATGCTTCAGATCATGACCTTTTACCTTTCCTTCTTTATGTTTTACTCTCCCCATCATTCTGGTACAAATTAATCTTGGTTTCACTTGTCCAAACAGTTATTTTTTTTTAGAACCGCACAGGCTCTTTTAGATGTTTTCTGCCAAAGTTTAATCTGGCCTTCTTGTTCTTGAATGTAATCAGTGCTTTCCACCTTGTTGTATACCCTCCAAATTCATGAAGGAGCCTCTTGATTGTAGACTGTGACAATCATACACATACTTGAGTGTTCTTCACTTTGCTAGATGTTGTGAAAGGGGTTTTCTTAACCTAGGAAAGAATGCCTTTAGTTGTCTTCTGTGGGCTTTCAGGGATTTTGGTGTTGCTGAGCTGGGCGGTGTATTCCTTCTTTTGAAGAAGGCTCTAGACTGTTAACTTAAAAACTCCCGATCTGTTTAATTTGTCATGGAACAGGCCTCACCTGGCCATAAAACAGTTTGTCATATTCGGTCTGATGAGGGGCTATGAATAAAAATGGCTGAAATTCCTAAACATTTAATACTTTTTTTTTTTTTAAAAACACATTGAATTAAGTCTTAAAGTATGCACTTCAATCACATCTTGATTGATTTAAAATCCACTGTGATGGCACACTGAGGTGAGATTATTTAAAAAAAAAAGTCCTATTGTCCAAAAACTTATGGTCCTAACCGTATATTACATTTCTTGACATCTGTCACTCTATTACTTCCATAATGTCCTTAAAGTCCTATGTAATTCTAATTCCAAAGAGCAATGAATTGAAATAATCTCCTTTAGCAACATCAAACAAACCCTCTTTTCCACAACCATATCAGCAACAATAAGAGTCATTGTTTTCCACAATTCAAATGTTTATTTGGTCATTTTTAAACAAAAAGCTACACAGCACCAGCAAAACACTGGTCAGCTTCTCCAGTTTAGTCACTCTAAACAGAACTCCCACCCATGGAGCTGTTGTCATGTTAGCAGAGAAACAACTCAAAGACTGATTGCTAACAAAACCTGCTCGGCACTAATCAATCAGTTCAGCTCCACTCAAAATAAATCAGTCTTGACGGTTATAGTACAGGCTGCCATGTGAGGTGGGTTTCACGTAAAGACGGCAGCCCACTTAGAGGAAGATGAGGTGTCAGGAGTCGTACTGAGCAATTTTTTACTTTTGTTTTGAAGTTCAACTTCACCGATGTAAGGGTGCACTCACACAACAGAGTTACAAGTGAACGGTACGCTGATGGATTTTCCCCACACAGCAACAGTAATTACTACACAATATGTCTTGAAAGCAGCTTTCAGTGGTCAATAGTAGTCCATGAATGCATGACACCAATGTGAAAAAATGAATGCAATACATTCCTCAACAAAAAGAAGTAATTAAATAAACTTCGAAAAACAATCCACAACTTATAAACATAGTGGCAGTGATGGGAGTGTGGAGGGGTGATGGTGTAAAGATCAAGTGTAAAATGTAGCCCCATGTATCCTCTTTTTGGCAACCTTGTGTTATCATACTCCAGTTTTAATGTGTTTCCGGGACAAAGAGCGCTCATTTAATGAATATTACAGTCAGCTGTGCCAAATATTGGGGAAAGGCAATTAATGCTGCTCACTTATTCAATCTATTGTACATTAGCAGTTCTACAGATTCACTCAATGAATCTGCCAGTGCTGTGAGCTGATAATGTTATCTACAGTATGCCCAAGTTTCTTCTTTGACAAGACTTTTTTGTGACTTATTTAAACTGCGTACATTACAAAAGCATATTTAATAAAAAGCATACTTTTAAAATACATTAAAAAGTATATTTGTTTGTCCTTGGGAGACATTCAAAACCCATCCGTGTGTCTACCATAAACTCAAACATATGACACCATACCAGCATGACAAAAGCTAATGACAGCATGTGCCGGATCTGACAAAGCTGATGTGGGAGCCAGCCTTCGTGCAATTTCTGCCCCCCCACTTCCAGAGTGATGTTGCGCACGAGGGCAGCGTGACCTTCCTGCCACCCATTCGGGCAACTTTTACGCCCAACACCGTGAGAGTCATAATTTCACAAAAAGCACGCATCACCCTTAAGAGAAGCTCGCACCGACTTGTGTACGCCGCTTGATAAAAATAAACTGGTGCCTCGTCTCGTCTGCCAAACAGCCCGTGAAAGACTAACACCGCTGTAAAGGCTGTGATGACAAAATATCTTTTGGCACGTATGTGCACCTTCAGAACCATCACTCCGTCTGTAGCTATTCACCATGCCCGTCCGCTCAGCGCTGCTGTCACTTTACCACGACTTTCAACTCGGCGACAGACTGAGGAGTTCAGCCCGTAAATTACATCTCATCTATTTACTATAGTCGTGAAGAATTATGTCAAAGTATATCAGAAGCGACATAAAGTATAAGCTTAAATTGGGCAATCTTGTCTTCGCAAAGCTTGAAAGGGGTTAGTTTCGCCTGTTAAAGGGCTTAGGACACCGCTTTTTGCATACGCGACGCCCTTCCCTTTACTTCCTAATTCCATTATTCGTCAATATTACAGAGCATTTTCCTTAGACATGGTTTTATCCTACCTCGTAAAGGTCTCCTGAAGCCATTCTTGGGTGCAGACAGCGGCAGCGCGGCGTTCTTGCCTGCCTTGTTGGCTTTTTTTGGACCCTACTCTCTCGGTGTTTCGGCGAAAGCCCCGATAGACGGGAATTAGCGAGCAGCCTTGTTATTCTGAGCAATCCGCAGTAGCAGATCAGCAGACAGTGTCAATCGAGCCCGGCGCTCTGCGATGGATCGTTCCACACTTAAAACAAGCAACCATCGGGGCGGTGCTGTTTACCCGTACCCAAGTGGAGGACTAAAAAATTAGTCCCGGGCTAAGAATGTAGCCTGATGGTCTGCATGCGCCCAGCTCATCTGAGCTCTGTTGTAACCCACTCAGCGGGAGATGGTATGCGTCCTGTGTTTACACACACCAGCTGGGTCAGATCCCTTTCTATGATCCACTTTACCTGTCCACTGTGGCGTTATAGAAAGAACTGACCTAACCTTATTTGGATTCACCGGGAAATATCTGGAGCAAGTTAAAGGGAACTATTTACAATGGCTGAACACCAGCAAAAGTACTGATGTTAGTAAACCCTTTTACTGAACTTTGCATCAATATCAAATACTCATGACATTTAAAATATTTATTGTTAAAAATATATATACATATTTGTTTTAAAAAGTTTGTGCATCATTTGGAATCATTCTCCCGTGCCTGCCTGGGTTCTGGTGGGTTCTCCAGCTTCCTCCCACAGCCCAAAGACATGCATGGGTCAGGTTAATTGGCAATTCTAAACTGGCCATAGGGCCATAGAGCGTGAATGGTTGTCTCTCTGTGTTAGTCCTGGATAGACTGGTGACCTGTCCAGGGTGTACCCACCTCTTGTCCTATGACAGCTTGGTAGGCACCCCTATACAAAGTCTTCTCAAGAAAGACCACATCTTTCACAGGACCTTGGGGAATTACTTTAGAGATGTGAACAGAACAGCCAGGTCTTTATAAATGCTTTAACAGCATTTTCATATTTGCTGTTAAAGCATTTATAAAGACTTGGCTGTTCTGTTCACCAGTTCACAATCAGACAAACTGCCTGCAAACAGAAGAATTTCAGGATTGTTGCCTCTCTCCCGAACACTCCTGCGAAGACAACACCAAGATCACAACCTACAATCCTGAAAGAAGGTCAGTCATTATGTGAAAAATAAATTCAAAATTGTATCAAGAGTCTTTAAACAATATTTTATTTATTTATTCTTAAATAAAAGCAAAAACAAATGAAGAAATGGAGCAAATGAACAACAAATTGCCCCTGTCAACATAAAAGTCCAAATCCTAGCAAAATTAATGCAAGTACATGAAACTAAACAAATGAAAATTAGCATAAAAATATTATTTGTGTCAGTTCAAAAGAAAGCACAAACCAGACACTGCATGGTTTAAAGCAAACAATTACTCTGTGTCAGATTCAGATCTTTTATTAAAGTTAGACAAAAACCTCAAAGCCTGTCTTTAAATGCATTTTAATCTTTCTACAGTAGCAAAAGGTTTGACATATGTCTGATCCAGTGTGTAGCGGCTGGTCTCTGAGTTTTCCTTCAAAATGATGCCATTAGCTTTTTGGCACTTCCAAAATTCATTAATGTTTGTTCATTTCTGTTAAAACTGTAACTCTGTTCTTTAGGATACACATACAAATATTTTTGGGTCTAGTGAAAATTATTTTGAAACAATATTTTCACGTTGTTCTGACCTCTTCCCAAAAGTTTTCAATCTTTCTACACTGATCCTGTATCATGTAATTTTACAGTAGCATGACAGCCCAGAAATTTTAAAACAATATTTTTTCACATGTTCATTACTACTGTGTAATCTTGTGCTAAAACATAATCTAAAAAGCCACACTTTTCAGAAACCATACAAAATAGCAAGATATTTTAATATTCAATGTTGAGAAATGTGAATTTAACATATTTCCCATTTCACATTATTAAAGTATCAAGTGTTAAAGTGTGGAGTTTGCATGTTCTCCCCGTGTCTGCGTGGGTTTCCTCCGGGCACGCCGGTTTCCTCCCACAGTCCAAAAACATGCGCTTACTGGGGTTAGGTCAATTGGCTAATCACAATTGCCCATAGGTGTGAATGAGAGCATGAATGTGAGTGCGAATGCTTGTCTGTCTCTCTGTGTTAGCCCTGCGACAGACTGGCAGCCTGTCCAGGGTGTACCCTGCCTTCGCCCTATGTCAGCTGGGATAGGCTCCAGCCCCCCCGCGACCCTGAAAAGGATAAGCGGAAGCGAATGGATGGATGGATGGATGGATGGTGTTAAAGTGTTAACATTTGATTTGGGCTAATTGAGGCCACACAAGATTTGGATCATAACTCTTCCTGTGTGTGTGTGCTACAAAGCAAAGCTATCTGCTCATAAAAAGCAAATACAAAAATTATAACACATTTGCTCAAAATACAAAGAGGCCCAATCACATATAACAGAGTGAATCTGCCCCTTTATTTTGCCCTTCATTTATTACATAACGTACTGCATATACATTGCAATTCAATTATCTTAGAATTATTTAAAAATACTTCACAAAAATGACTTTTAGCATAATACCAGATAATACCAAGGCTTATGGGCCTTCATTAGTACCATGTGAGAATGCGACTACCATGATCTTGTCTGGTATGCTAACAATTATATTCCACTTTCACTAAACAGTGCATCATATAAGATGACATGACTGACTGGGGATGGGGATGTGTTTATTTAATGGGTAAATTCTATTAAAAAGATAGCTGTTTGTATATTTAAAGTTTGAACACAAATAACAGAAGGTAATCCCAATGGGTATACAAAAATAAATAAACGAAACAAAGAGGGCGTGAAAAGCACTGAGAGTGTTTTATGAAAAGGAAATCCCTTACAATGGCCTAAACCCTTTGAAGGTGTAATAAATGACTAATACTTGGGTTGTAGTGTGATTTCCGAGTGTTGTCTTCAGTGTCACATGTGTTTTCAATTATTTAAAAATCAGTCATTCAGGCCATTTACAGTACTGTGCAAAAGTCTTGAGCCACCCCTCAGTTATGTTTGTTTCTGTCAATATAACTCAAAATGTTTTGAACCAAAATTAATGAAACCTTGTGGAAATATTCCTCATGGGCCCAAGAACTCAATTTCATTTTCAAGGTCAAAGGTCAAGGTCACCAAAAATTTTCAAAAATCCCTCTTATTAGTGAAATTTTTAAATTTCTATCTCAGTCAAGGTTTTTTTTTTTTTTTTTTTTAAAGGGGATGCTAGTAGGGTACATAAACTGAATAAAATACCCCCCCCCCCACACCATTATCTGTTCATGTGAATCATTTTTTTTAGAAATTAAAATATAAAATCCTATTTTACAGTTTTAAAAAGCCAATAAAATACATTTCTAGTCTTTGTGATCTAGTAATTTATGATGGAATATGACAACATTGGGTGGTATCTATTGCAGCGTAGTATTGGCACATAGTAAATTTGGGGTGGGGGAGGTATACGCTCTGAGTGTCACTTCTATAGAAATATAAAAAAACGATAGTTTTTATATTTTGCTGGAAAAATGGGAAATAGGTAAAATGATTTATGGAAATATATGCAAGCATTCATGGAAATGCAGCATATCAGGCAAACGACAGAGTTTACACAGTTGTAATGAGCTTGAAAGTCAATTTTTGGTACCATCACCTTTATTCTTCAACGCAGTCTGAATTCTTAGGTTTTCTTGTAATTTCTTTAAGTAGTCTTTACCAATAGTTCTCCAGGCTTCTTGAAGGACATTCAAAGCTCTTCTTTGGAGCTTGGCTGCCTTGTGTTCTGTTCTGTCACGATGGTCCCACATTGTTAGTGCATTGGCAGTGTGTTTGGCATCATTGTCATGCTGAAAAATAAAGCCACTGCCAGTCAGACACTTTCCAGATGACTTTTTATGGTGGATCAAAATCTGATGGTACTTTTCTGTGTTCATGATTCCATCAATTTTGACAAGATCTCCAAAACCACTGGCTAAAATGCAGCCCTAAACCATGATAGAGCCTCCACCGTGTTTTACAGATGGCTGTAGACAATCTCTCTCTCCTGACCTCTTCTACAAATGATGACTTGAACCAAAAATTTCACATTTGGATTCACCACTCCATAAGACCTGATTTTCAGTCCAGTTCATGTGTAATTTGGCATACCTCAGCTTTCCCCATTTCCCTTCCTTAAGAATGGCTTCTTGACAGCCACCTTCCACTGACACCATTTCTGATGAGTCTTCAGCAAACAGTAGATGGATCAACTGAAGGGCCAGATGCACTTCTCAGGTCCTGTGTCAGGTCCTTGCTGGATTATTTTTCTATTAAGGACATGACTTTTAGATACTGTTCATCTGCTGTAGATAGATTTTTAGGCCTGCCATTTTCTCTTTTGTCTTCTGCTTTACAGCTAATAACTCTTTAGGAATCACCTTGTTGGTGCAAAATGCCTGTCAAACTGTCATCTTTGGGATTTTTCATAGACCTCCCCCCCACCCCCCAAACAAAACAAAACACAAAACTGGTTCTTTGCTAATTTGTCTGCTATGTGTAAACAACACCGGTTCATCCCTTGAATTAGGTTCCTTCTTTAGGTAACTGGACTGGACTGAATGGAGTGACAAAGCAGCCCACCTCAGAAATTCTGGAGAACTATTACTCAAGACCACTTTAAAAATTAGAAGAAAGTCTGGTCCTTTAGAATCAAAATATGCAGAAATGAGGGGTGGTTCAAGATCTTTGCACAGTACTTTAGATAGAGAAAAATTTCAATTTTTCGAGCAATATCGACAACAAAAAGAGCCAAAAAAAGAGTTGCCTGAGGAAATAAAGATGAAAGTAATTGCCAGCCATGGTAAATATAAAGGCTAGAAGAACATTGCCAAGAAACAAAATTCTTTTTAGTTACTATAGAAAGAAAGGCCCTAAGCCAACTTGACCCAGACTAAACAGCATGAAAGTTCAAATGATGGAAAATGTGCAAGGGGAAAATGTCAAAACACCTACACGCTGACCTCCAATATAAAGCATACAACCATGTTTGGTGGCAACTTTCAAAAGAACTCTAAAGGTTCCACAAAAACATAATTATGTTATGACTGCTTTGCTTGTCTGGTACAGGGTGCCTTTAATCTATGCAGGGTGCAATAAAATTAGATTAGAGCTTTCTGGATTGAAACATTCAGCCCAGTGTCGGGCAGTTCTGAGTCTCACACAATGGCTCCTCCAACAACATAAATCAAAATATTAATCTGAACATATACTAACACACTAAAGATCGCATGACTAAGAAACAAACTCTTTTGTGGTGGCCCGTTATGATTATTTGGCTTAAAACAGTTGAACAGCTACAAAAATACATGGAGCTTGGGATCTCTTAAACCTACGAGGACTGGGAGGAGTTTGCTCAGGTGTAGCGGGCCGACAAAGAGGACTCGTTTTTATGACCGCCTCAAAAAGCTATGCTATCAGTTATTTTCAAGCTCCTCATACCTTTACCAGATAGGACAACAAGAAAGGTAAAAGCCTTGTTTTGTGTGTTTGTGCGTGGATGTGTTTGTGCGTGGATGTGTAGTTATCATGGCAAAATGTGATCCTAGAATCATTGAGTTGAGTGAGAACTGCCACAGAAGTAGTTTTGTGTACAGGTGTTTATGTTTGTGACAAACACACAATACAGAGTAATTAACTTTACAAGTAAGCATGTCTTAGGTAGGTATGAAAGGGACAAATGTTTGTTTAGAGATAAATCAGTGAAGATCACACTACACTTTATGGGTAATTCCTGTCAAAGAACAGCTGTGTGGCAGGCAGAGTAGGACCCAAATGCAGAACACAGACAAACAGCCAGAAATACAAAAACTCAAACCAAAAAAGGGGACCCACAGGCCACACAAGCACACAGCATGAGGGGAGAACCGATCAAAGCACTGAAGAAAAACTGAGGGCTTAAATACACACACACACACACACACACACACACACACACACACACACACACACACACACACACACACACAC
>JAVDPK010017732.1:0-12078 GCA_034780415.1 Cichlasoma orientale | reverse complement strand
AACCAAACACACACACAAACAAACACACACACACACACACACACACACACACACACACACACACAAAAATCTACATGTCGGTTGTGCATGGAAGGAGAATGAGATCAGTTACCATTCAAAGTAGCTGTGTCCCATATGAGTCCCATTGCACAGACTTGAATCAGGAGTTTGCAGCTCCACTCCAAGGTGGAGATCTACCTCCCCCTGCAGGCGGCCCAGGAAACGAACAGTTCCTGTGCTGATCCTCCCAGATGGCAGCATGATCCTGACCCGATGACCCAGCTGTAAGTCCATGGGGGAATGGGGAACAAAAACTCGATGCGGCCCTTGAGATGTTCTCCATGATCTCACACTGGAGAAAGAGAAGATTCACTTAGTAGTCCAAAAGAAACAGTTGTTTTTTATTTAATTCTACAGGTAGCTTAATTCTACTGATGGCTTTAGAAACATCTGTTTTATTTTTTATATTTTATATTGTATTATATCCTATTTTTTTTTTTATCTTATTATTATTAATTTTTTAAAGAAATTAAATTAAATTTGTAAGACAGTGTAAAGTAATTGTTTGATATAGGAAATGCTTGAAATGAATAAATCAACAATTATGATTCAATAATATCATGTAACTGATTCTGAAGTGTCATTCCACATAATGAGTACTTTTAATTTAGGTACATGAAATATATTTTGAACTTACAGCCTGTGCACTGCTAAGTTTCTTAAGTAGGATTATAACTTTTACTTAAGTAAGAAGTCTAAATACTTTTTTTTTCCACTTTGCAAAACAATCATCCAATGCAAGATTATGTTTAAATTCTTGCGCAGCACCATTTTCACACCATTTTTCTTAGCGTTTTCCACACTGATTTTATTTCTGATTTAAATATTCAGAATTTGCTTGCCATTTTCAGTTTATGTAGTTAAGCCGAACAACTGGATTTTGCTTTTGAGTGCCAGTAAGAGAATGTTATTATCTTTTTTATCCAGCTCTCTGCTGACCCTTTAACAGCAGTACCTGGAGGCTGAAGATGAGGAGGAGGAGGCAGGTCTTGAGCTCCGTGCTGAGGACAACGATAACTGGCTGCCTGATAAACTGCATGGATAACTGTCACTTCTTGATGACATTCCAGACCTTCTGTGTTGGTGGAGGCCACCTGCTCGTGATACAGTCGCAGTTTATATCACGGTTAAATTCAAAAGCGTGCAAATATGTAAATTTATGGATTAACTCATTATAATTGTGTCATTTCCATAATTTTGTTACTGTCATTTACTTGAGCGCTCATCAAATTCTTCTCCATTGTCCACTCCTGACTCTCCCTGGTCATTGTAACTGCCCACCTTCACCAACACTTGAGACTCCAGCTAAGGAAAAGGAGGCAAGGTATAATTAATGAACCTCAGCCACCCACACACAACTTCACCCACAAACACACCTGATTACGTAGCTCTTCCTGTTTTCTCTGCAGCTCTGTAAACCTCCTTTCCCATGATGCTCTCTCACAAGCAATCCTGGTCTTCAGTGACAGCAGCTCTTTCTCAGTTTTGGTGAGTCTTTTCTGCAGGGCAACTGTACGGTCAGGGCTGCCTGGTATGGCTGCAATCCTGTTACTTTCAGAACCTGACAAATAACATTAAATGAGGTAATTGTGGCCTGTTATATCTCTAGTTGGTCATAAGTGAATAAAGAGCTGAAGCAGGCTTAAAGAAGGATGAGGACAGGCTTTAATTGGTCAGTCTTTGATTTTAGGAGATTCTTACCCACAACTTGTTTCAGCTGTTGACTTTTGACCTCCGTAATGTTTTTCTCTATTGGTAAGAATTTGATAGCATTGTATGGGCATATCTGCAATGCAAATGAACATCAATTAAAGTCCTAATCCAATGCACAAGAACCTTTATCAAAATGTGACGTTAACAGGTTACACTCACCCAAAGGAACCTGCAGGTGCAGAGTATCCCTTTGAATGTCCATGTAAACACAGCCCATAGGACTGTCATGTTAAAGCACCGTCCTCTTACATTGTGCTATTCTGACCAGACAATGAAGAAATGTTAATTTGTTTTTCTCCTACAGCTCATGAAGGCTTGAAGTAGTACAGCTGAAATGATTTAAGATCTTTACAATAGAGTGGATTTGGTTTCACAAAACTGTGGTCTAAATAATCAGTTGTAGACGTCTAAGAAAAAAGTAGGTTATACCAGCTGTCGGTCAATGCTGCCAGGCTATGCCCTCATACACAGATAATCACACAGAATAAAGACAAAAACGGTGGCTGGAAGCTTATCACTAGAAAATGTAGAGATTCAGCGGGGCACTGACCTTTTCCAGAAGCTTAACTTTAGGCAATAGGAAAATTCCCATGTGAAGTCATAGGGAAATGGAAGCTCCTATCTCTGCTAAAAGGGCCTCTGTCCCAGTCTGTGGTGAATGCTAATATGCCACACAAGGCACACTGACCTGTTGCTATGCACCAGCTCTGTGTGAGCAGCACTGCTGACGACTGTTGGGTAGGTAAATCTAGTCTAATCTTCTTAGTCATGCAGTTACACTGTCTAGTTGTATCCAAGCTGCTTCATACGGGCTGCTGAGCCTGATAAACACTACATGTAGTGCAACTGTTACCTCATCATCCGTCTGATTTGTCTGTCAACTGGCAAATTGGAGAGGTAATTCCATAGATGTGGGGACCAAAAATTGGTTACTTTTTATTTATTTGTTTATTTATTTATTTATGATGTCAAAAATGCTTGCAGTCTGAAATTGTTTGATGTAAAGTTCCAGTTTTTTCACATGGTTTCCCATTATAGTGAGTACATACTGCACTTTGCTAGTGCATTTAACCCCTGTACTTTAAATTTTCTTGCTCAAACTCTCAATTAAATTGATTAATTTGTCAATTATGAAAAGTCCAAATGCTTTAGACTTTAAAACTTGCTTTTTCCATTTTTAGCTGCACATAATGAACAAGGAAATTAATATTAAGTAAGTTCAAAGCAACACTTCTATTCATTAATGAGCAAACACTGCACAATCAAAGACACCAAGAAAGGAATAGAAATAAACAAATACGTTTATCATTATTATTTTAGGAAACAAGGCTGGTTAATTCTTCTTTTTTTTTCCCCCTTTATGAGTTTAAAGGTGTTGGGATTAATGTTATTGTTTCTCTTGCAGCAAAGATGGAAATTAAAAAAATGTCTTTGCTGCATTGTGTGTAATTTTAAATAAAATATATGGTATAAATAAGGAAGCTTTTGGGATCTCCATTACATGTTTGTACCTGTGGTGCTGTGGTGCATGATACAGTATATAAAACATATTACTTATAGTCACATTAATTACAAATAATCATATTGTGCACAGAGAGTTAACAGAGAACTACTGGGGAGAGGAAACATAATTACTTAGGTATTCTCCTAGCAACATCTACAGTGACTCATCAGCTGTGTCTCAGACTAATTAGTAAGCCCTGTTTATGGCTGTTAATATGTTAGCATTGAAACTTGAAGTGGCATTTTGCAAGAGGCAGTTATGAGGAATGTCCCAGGAAAAAGTAGTTCTGAATTATTATTGTTTGGGTGTGTTATGTTATGTTTTATGACCTGTTTTGAAGTACCAATGATATTATATTCATCTAAGCTTGCCATCGTTTAACTGTGTTTGCAAACTCCCAGTCACATGTAGTCAGTCTTATTTTCAATATTTTTTGCAATGTAAGCTATATGACATTTGCTCAGTTTTGTATCCAGTTTGGGAAACTCTTAATCGTCTCTGCATTTTCTGGTCATGTGAGATATTTTAAACCCTCATTATTTTTCCAAGGAAAACACAAAATTGTGTCATGGATTGTTAACAGAATAAGTCACGTACAGCGGTGCCCGAACTGCTTAGATTAAACATCATCAGATTATCACCCTAGTTCCAGAATTAGATTAAGAGAATCCAATTAAATAAATGAGACTTTGTTAGTTAATTATTGAATAAAATTGGTCCTTTACTACATATGTGTAAGGGGCAAAAGTAGGTAACAATAAAACTAAATGTTTCTAATCTAACTGTTGGTCAGATTAATAAATAACTGCTTGCTTTGGATCTTTTCACAATATTTCTGTTGGAGTATGACATCCAAAACATTAACAATATTCTACTTTAAACATTTTTATCATAAAAGTATTATATCTTGGTCTGTCTAAGAGGCCTGGTGGCACAGATTTTATTACTGTTCCCTCACAGTAAGAAGATTTTGGGTACAAATCCCCTGGTCTCCAGGCCTTTTTATGAACTTGTTGTGTTCTATCTGTGTGAGTTTCCTCCGGGTACTCTGGCATCCTCCCTCCGGCTAAATATATCACATTTTATTAAGCACACTTGTTCAATTGCCAATCACATAGCAGTAACTCAATTTATTTAGGCATGCAGACATGGTAAAGAAGTTCAAACTGAGCATCAGAATGGGGAAATGTGATTTAAGTGACTTTAAACATTGCATGGTTGTTGGTGTCAGATGGGCTGGTCTGAGTGTTTCAAAACCTGCTGATCAATACAAGCCTCTAGGATTTACAAAATATGATCTGAAAAAGAGAAAATATCCAGTAATTTGAAGTTCTCTGGGTAAACAGGGCTTGTTGATGTCAGAGGAGAGTGACCAGACAATGCAGAAAAGCAACTCTGACCCCACAATGTTGATGCGCATGGGCTATAGCAGCAGAAGACCACACAAAGGTCATAAGCCATTCATGTCAGCTAAAAACAAGAAACTGAGGTTACAATTTACAAACTGGCCAACAGAAGATTAGAAAAGCGTTGCCTGATCTGATCAATCTTGATTTCTGCCGCAACATTTGGATGGTAGGTGAGGAATTTGGCGATGAGCAATTTTTCCTGCAAATAAAAGCAATTCTAAAAGAAAAAGGGGGTTTAAGGATAAGCGGAAGCGAATGGATGGATGGATGGACATCCACAAGACGTTGCTTGATAAGGCATCTGGCTCATCTATAGGATCTTTAGCAAACTGCAGACAGATAGCAGTGTTCTTTTTGGAGCACAATGACTCTTTTCTTCAGAGTTCTCCTGATGGTGGAGTCAGGAACATTAATAGTAGCCATATGAAAGAGGCCTTTAGGTGGTCCCTTTGGGACCTCACAGACAATGATACAGATTATTCTTTGTTGGCTGACCACTCCTCAGGCGGGTTCTATTTGTAGGATTCTATTTAACTTTGGATCAAATGCGTCTGAACTCTAGAGATGCTTTTGTAGCCTTTTTCAGTCTGTTGAGCACCAATAAATCTTCAGATATCTCCTTTTTCGTGCCATCATACACTTCCACAAACATGTATTGTGAAGTTCAGATCCTTGTTTTTTTTTTTTAAAAAAAAAAGAAAGAAAGAAATCAGGGTCTCCACTCACACCTGAATGTCATTCCATTGATTAACCCATTAAATTAATTATGATAATTAATTGATATGATTCATTACCTGCTTTAAGGACTTGTGTTAAAATCTGATGATAGTTTAGTTCATATTTATGCAGATATATAGAAAAGTCAGGTTAGTTGAGGCAGTGTCAGTGCGGCATCTCTACTTGCGGGACTAGCAGCTTAAGGCTACATTAGCCGTAACCAGCATAACACATGAAAATGTCTGGCCAAACTGTCAGCCTTTAGGGTGCACTGTGAGTAACTCCTGATAGGTTTGGCCAATAATTTAATACAAAGGTATAATAAGAAAGACCATTCTCTTTTGCTCTCTCCTGTTTTGGTGTTCTATTAATAAGATATCCTACACATTTTATGACTTTAGCCATTATTATCTCTATATCTTCATATAATGGGCAGCAAAACAGCTCATACACTGTCTTGTGACAAATCCACGAACATTAAATGACATTAAAGTTACGATTCAAAGTCAGCAACTAATTTAGAACTTCTGAAACAGCAGTCAGACTCCTTTTTTGAGGGTTATTTTCATACAGTTATCCATACATAGCAGACATCATGGATCTGCAATGGAAAAAAAGGGAAGGACTTCTGTCATCTGAATTGTGCAAGTCTCTTTCATGTCATGCCTAAGAATTTTACGTTCTTTGGGCCACAAAGAGCGAATTGTAGTGTGTAGGGAGCTGTGTGACTGGCAGAGAGACGGCTCTGATTTCACATTGTGTCGACCTGAAACCAAGAGGCTCGCTATACAATCACACACAGGGCACTGAAATCTCACCTGTGCTCTTATAGACAAGTACAGCCCTAATCCCCTCAGTTATTTCAGGAAACTGTTAGAGCCAGGGTGTAGAGTTTTATTTGAATTTAAAGAGAGTCTTCTATCACGCTGAACTGAGACACGAAAATGTCATTAAAAGATATTTGCATCAAAGATGAGTGTGTTTTTATCACAGAATGTAGAAAAGGTAGTCTTGTGTTTAAATTTTTATTTATTTATTTATTTATTTTGGGACGGGGGGCAGTCTATTACAATTTCTTTGAACTAATAATATAAACTTTGAGCTTTACCAGATTTGCTTCATTGAAACGGTTTTTACCTGGAATCATTACGACATCAAGTGCAGGCCTTTAGTCTCCTCCTCTCACACCGGTATAAGAGTGCAGCTGAGAATTTCTACTTATTAGGTTGCCACTGTAGTGCTATCAGCAGGAAGCGACGGGGGAAGTGACAGAGAGCAACAGAGAAAGAGAACTCCGGAGAGAGAGAGAGGAAAGCTCATTCACTTCAACCACAGCTGACAAAAAAAGCATGCTCGGCGCAGCACAGGTGAGTGGATTTTACTGATTTTAAACGATGGGCTTTAATTCAGCTAAATAGGGCAATATTTATGATTAGCATGCAGGTAGTACCACTGAAGCTGGTTAATTATACAGCAGGGTGATGTTTTGTTGCTGTCTCATTGTAAGTTTTTCAATTACAAACATTATTTTACGTATGCGTTATTGTGAAATACCAATCAAATATTTCTTTTTTAAAATTTTTGAATATAGTTTATATATGTTATATATGAATAACTGTATAAATTGTTATGTTTTTAAATCTCAAAAACAGCTGGTGTTATTATTTCCTTAAAATTATGATTTTAATTACAAAATCATTCACGAACTACACTGAGGTGTTCTGTTTGTAGCATGTGCTGCCTAATACACAGGTGTTTATTCACACAGGCTCTAATAAAACTAATATGATGCCATTCATGGTTCCTTTTGTTATATATAATATGTTATATAGTCCACCAGCTAAGTGTTGCAACAGTGATCTACCAGCGAGAAGATGTAAACAGGAAGTTTGTGTAAGGAGAACCTTGAGACAGGGTTATTTGCAGCATTAAGACTAAACACCTGGGTTCACCTGCTGGTAGGCTATGTACCAAACCAAGAGATTCACGCCAATTTTTCCAATTAAACTCTGCATTGTGACAGAGGCCAAAATGGCCACTGTTGTCGGGCAGTTTCCAGGGTGTACAGCCCATAGGAGGCCACGCTGGGATCCAAGGGAGAAGAGGAAAAAACAAGTCATGGCGCTTAGTGGCTCTCCCCCGGGTACTGATCATGGAACAAACACGTTTTAATTGTGTTCGCTGCACAGCAAGACACTTTAAAAAACAATTATGTGTCACTACACA
The DNA here is from genome assembly GCA_034780415.1 of Cichlasoma orientale. Lineage (NCBI taxonomy): Eukaryota > Metazoa > Chordata > Actinopteri > Cichliformes > Cichlidae > Cichlasoma > Cichlasoma orientale. Next base: position 4,449 of record JAVDPK010017732.1, on the reverse strand, counting down.
AAACTGAAGTTGACCTCATGACCATGCATTGTTGGCAAAATAAAAGAAAGAAAATGTTAAAAAAAAAAAAAAAAACCTTTTGAAAAAAACACGTGCATAAAACAAAAAACATGACTGCTTTAAATCTCAGTTTTTAAAATAAATTTCTTATATTGTAACTCAACCAGACAATTATGGGATCAGTTTCACCAGAACAACTGGAGGTTTGTGAAAAGAGGAGATCGCGGTGATTTAGCTCTCACGGATCAAAGTGTCCAGGTGGGTTACAATGAATGAGCATGGCTGTAATTCACAGGCCTGTTATCGTGGGTAAACAGTGTGAATTGTGCCCACTGATAAAGAGCTTTTGTCAACACAGAAATTGAGTTTTTCTTGCTTAGTTTATTTATCTAGCTGAGATTTGTCATTATTTCTGAGTAAAACTTAGTGGGTATTAAATAAAAACACAGCATCTGCCAGGTGTTCATTCATGCTGATAATGAGTTTACTGGGAATTTGACGGATATCATATAATTACAGGCTGGACAAAGAGCTCTCTCCCTTTCTGCCAGTGGGATAATGACCTCCAACGCTTTTATAAAAGGCACAGGTATGAGTTTATTTATTTGAAAGCACTTTTGTTGATGACAATATCATGCCTGTCAAAGCAAGGGGATATTTTCATGGTTGGGATTTAGTTGTTTTTATAGCCAGCTTGCATGTACTACAGCTCAGCTTTTGCTCAAAGCCAAGAAAAACTGATGGTGTTTTTGAAGAAATAAATGCAGGTCTAGCCACTGAAACTCTGGGGCCTAACTGCCATTATCCGAAAGAGCTCTCATAAATAAAAAATGATGACACATGCATGCTGGTATGGTTAATGTGCACGAGACAGGCATGCGTGGCTGCAGACAAATACAAGCATCTATGATTATAGTCAGTCTGTGGTTGCTAGAGACACATGTTAATCCTTACAAGCTGAGACAGATAGTCATTCTCAGTAAAACCTACTTTCAGCTGCTCCTTTATTCACAAGGGGAAGTCGCAAGCAAGTAGTTCCCAAGCCCTGCAATGCAAAATTTAGGTACAGTGATGCACTATGCTAAATACTGAAAATAACATGCTGTTGTTAAGGACTATGTTTAGTGTCAGTTTATCATAATGGGGCATAAATGTAAAGGTGCTTTTATAGCACATTTCCACTCAATTTGAGCACTCGAAACACTATCGTCTATGAGTTTCATTCACCTAATCACACACACGTCCATACAACACTTTTATCTAACATTCACACACACTGATGGATGCATGGGGGGCAACTCTGGGTTCACGTGGACTGGAGGAGCCGGCATTAGTCCACCGACCTTCTACTTAGTAGATGGTCCACTCTACCACCTGAGCTACAGCCACCCATACTTCATTGTAATACCTGAGATGTTTATATTTGATTTTAGATATAATCAAATATAAACATCTCCATCCATCCATCCACCCATCCATCCATTCTCTTCTGCTTATCCTGTTCAGGGTCGCAGGGAGGCTGGAGCCTATCCCAGCTGCCATAGGGCGAGAGGCAGGGTACACCCTGTACAGGTCGCCAGCCTGTCAAGTTCCCTTTTCTTTTTTCAGATTTACAGTTTTTACAGAGAAGAACAAAACAGTTCACTCATATTATAGATCTGTAATTCTTTAGTGTGTGTGTAGGTTTGCACCTTCATAAAAATGTGTAACTCGTTATTCAAAAGCAATAACCTGGTATTTGTGCCAGTCCTTTGAATAGAACGTAAGATATTTCATGAAAACCTTAATAATATTAGATCATTTTATGAAAAGTACCACCTTGATGCCTCCTATTTATTTCACATGTTTGGGAGTCCATACGCTACACAAAAAAAGCCACCCAATCCTCTCTCCTGTTATGTTTCCCCCAAAATGCTTGACTTTCTAGGTATTCTTCAGATACTCCCTTTGGGACTCCTCCTGCTGTCATTGTTAGTGTCAGGATCCCAAGCCAGTGGGACCACCATCGACACCACAGAAGCCTCCACCACCTCTTCCCAAATCACAACATCACCCAATGACTCCTCTTCTACCTCCTCTGGGGTCTCACCAACCAGTGGCATATCAATCGCCGGAGGTATTACAATGACCGCCACCACCCATTCTTCCTCATTAGCAACCACCGCCCCAGTGTCATTGTTACGGCTGCGTGCCGTATCGTGTTTGTGCACGTGGGGATCGCAGTCTCTCGCCACCCGGCACGGGCTGAACCACCTGTTTCCACTTCAGGTGATGAGACAGGGAGGCATATAAAGTAGCGTGAGAGAGAGCAGCAAAAAGAAGAGCAGCAAAAAGAGCAGCAAAGAGTGAGAGCAGCAGAGAGAGCAGCCGTAACGGTAGCAAAGCAAAAAGAGAGCAGCAAAGGGTGAGAGGCAGCGAAGAATGAGGAGAAAGGTGTATGGTGTGGCCAGGTGAAGCAGACGGGCGCTGACGTGTGTGTTTGTGTGTGACTCCTGCTCAGTGGAGAGGAGTGTGGCTTATCTGTTGGCCGTAACAACAGATGTGTCCGGGTTTCCGAAATGTGTGCCTTCTTTAGGGAAGGGGGCTTATCTGTTGGCCGTAACAACAGACGTGTCCGGGGTCCCGGAGTTTGTGGGCTTGTAGTGCGTTTTTAGCGTCGTCTGCTTTTACTGCTTTTACCGGTTTTAGCCGCGCAGGTGTGCCTGCGCGTGTGGCCACTTTTAGCTATGGGGTGTGCCTTCTCCCCTCACCTGTCGTTGAGCTGCTGCTCCTGTACAATCCACATCCAGAAGCACAGCATCCACCACCACCCAATCCTCCACATGCACCGCAGGAGGGTCACCGAGCACTGGTACCAGCACAAAAGCAGTTGCCAAGTCTGTATCTTCAACTTCTATCACCTCTTCTAATTCAGGACTCCTTCTGCTGTCATTGTCAGGATCCCAAGTCACTGAGACCACCATCGACACCACAGCAGACTCCACCACCTCTTCCCAAATCACAACATCAACCAGTGACTCCTCTTCTACCTCTTCTGGGGTCTCACCAACCAGTGGCATAGCAATCACCGGAGGTATTACAATGACCGCCACCACCCATTCTTCCTCATTAGCAACACCACCCCAGTGTCATTATCTATCTCAACTGAGTCTGCCCCAGCCACCTCCAGAGAGTCAGCATATACCTCATCCCAGTTCACACCACCCTTCACAAGCACAACATCAACAGGCGCAGAATCCCAGTCCACTATAATTACACCCACCTCTGGAAGCTGTTACGACCCGCTAGCCTAGGGGGGGATTGCGGGAGCAGCAGCTCAACGACAGGTGATGGGAGAAGGCAGCTAAAAGTGGACACACGCGCAGGCACACCTGCGCGGCTAAAAGTGGTAAAAGCAGTAAAAGCAGATGACACTAAGAACACACTACAAGCCCACGAACTCCGGGACCCCGGACACATCTGTTGTTACAGCCAACAGAGAAGCCCCCTTCCTTAAAGAAGGCACACATTCCGGACCCGGACACATCTGCTGTTACGGACAACAGATAAGCCCCCTTCCCCATAGAAGCCACACTCCTCTCCTCTGAGCAGGAGTCACACACAAACACACACGTCAGCGCCCGTCTGCTCCACCTGGCAACACCTTACACCTTTCTCCTCACTCTTTTCGCTGCTCTGCCTTTCACTTCTTTGCTACCTGCCGCTCTCTTTTTACTGCTACCTGCCCCTCTCCTGCCTCTCACTCACGCCACTTTTTACCTCCCTGTCTCATTACCTGAAGCGGAGACAGGTGGTTCAGCCCGTGCCGGGTGGCGAGAGAGAGAGACTGCGATCCCCACGCACACAAACACGATACAGCACGCAGCCGTAACAACAGACGTGTCCGGGGTCCCGGAGTTCGTGGGTTTGTAGTGTGTTTTTAGCGTCGTCTGCTTTTACCGCTTTTGGGTGGCCACTTTTAGCTGCTCTCTCCCATCACCTGTCGTTGAGCTGCTGCTCCCGCACCCCCCCCAGGCTAGCGGGTCGTAACAAAGCTTAGCATCCACAACCACCATTCAATCCACCACAACCACACCCACATCCAGAAGCACAGCATCCACCACCACCCAATCCTCCACATGCACCGCAGGAGGGTCACCGAGCACTAGTACCAGCACAAAAGCAGTTGCCAAGTCTGTATCTTCAACTTCTATCACCGCTTCTAATTCAGCCAGTTCTACTATTCTAGTAAGTCAACAAAAAAAATTTCCTCATCTGTTTTATTTTTCTTTAAATTAATTAAATAGATGTATTAGAATCAGAGGTGGGAAGTAACGAAGTACAAATACTTCGTTACTGTACTTAAGTTACTTATGGTTTAACACGTCCGAGAAGCGTTTGCATTTCCGGTCAGTGCGGGAGCCGCTCCTGATTGCGAGCGTCTTTTTCTTGGAAAACGGAGAAACAGGG
>JAVDPK010017731.1:0-12084 GCA_034780415.1 Cichlasoma orientale | reverse complement strand
CCCCCCCCCCCCCCCCCCCCCCCCCCCCCCCCCCCCCCCCCCCCCCCCCCCCCCCCCCCCCCCCCCCCCCCCCCGGTGGTGTTTGTCATCTAGTGAACTCAGGTCAGACATAAAAATTATGCCCAATTTGACCTTTCTACTGTGTGGATGAGGAAGTGCCTGTCAAAATTTTCTGGCTTTCAGGTGAAAGTGCAAATAACAATGTTCTGATAAAAAAGAAGCTTAATCCTACTTCCCCCACACACACATTCAAAGGTGGCTGAATACACTTAAATGGCATGAAGCATGAGTACTGCCAACATGCAGGGGAAAGTGTCTGTGGTTTCCAAGGTCACAGTCAAAATGTCAACAATTATCAGTAGAGATAGCTAATCAAACCAGACTGAGAAATCACTGAAGCTCTAAATGGACCATTTAGACAAATAAGAAAACAATGCCAGTCTCAGAATGCCAAGTAATATAAATATCACCTGCATTTAACGTAGAACTGGACCTCTTTAGCACATTATAATACTGTAATTCATATGGTCCATTAGACTGTGTCATTTCACGCTGGCTGTGATGCAAAAATGTGTTTCGTTAAAACCCCAAAGCTGGAATGAAGCCACCACACAGAGCAGCGGACGGAGAGCTGTAGTTAAATTCTGCATCAACCACCCTTGCTGCCCTGACAGGTGATAGATGGAGGTAGCAATTAAAACTGGGTTACTGGTTTATGCTGTGGGCCCTGGACCTAAGCAGTGGAGATTTTGGTGCCTTTCCCCACAAACAAAGGCCATCAATCCTCAGTGCTGGCAGAGAGGGAGCCAGCATGAACAGGATATCAATAAAAAAAAAAAGAAAGAAAGGGAGAATAAGGAGGAGGCCTGCACTGAAAGGGAAAGGTACTGATGATGATGCTGTGGCCACAATGTTTTTACAGCAGTGCTGCAGGAATGCACTGAGCTCAGTGACTGGTTATAGACCAAGCCAGCAATTCTCATCCAAGTACCACAGGGGGTACTTCTGCAGCAGCGAGAGGGTAGGCCAAAAGATTTGCTCGACTAATTTCAAAGAATCAGAAGTTGCATTTTAATTCAAAAACGGGTTTGAGCAGAAAAGAACACCTCAATTAAAATAATGATCAAAATGGAAACAAGCTTGCCATCACCATTCATAATTAAGGCTAACAACAACTGCTAGATAACAGTATGGATAGACTATTGGATCTGTTTGTTGAAAGTATAGATGAGCTGCTATAGTTATAAGTAGTTGACCAGCTGGGGAAAACTAACTACAAATAAGGGATTAGTACTTGAAAATGGTCACCAAATTTAATGAACAGTTGTTAAAGGGACCAGTGTTTGAACTAGTGGGCAAACAGATGTGACTAAATGGTTTAAACAATTCACCAAGCTGCAAGTGGTCTGGATTCAGAATAAAATGAGCTCAACTGAAGGAGAGAGGTGGTGTTGATGAGGCTGTCCTGACTATCTGGCAGCGCTTTGAGGTATTTTAGTTGAAAAAGATAAAATAAAATAAAAAACAACAAAAAACAAACAAACACAGGACTAAATAAACGATGTACCTTCAAATGACTCAAATGAAGTTAGCCAGTTAATTATAGATCCCACCACTGAAAGCACCGTGAAAAGGCTGACAGTCCATGTCAGAACTATTACCTGATCTTTTTAACCTCTCATATAACAAGCTTAACAACTCTAAATCTGCTACCAAGCCTCGACTTGGCAACAGCTTCACAGAAAGGGGAGCAGTCGGTGTAACCTCGCCAACCGCCGTGACAGGTTACATGTTGCCAGGTAACTCTTTGGTTGTCCAGGCTAATCTGTGCCACAAACTAAAAACAGCAAGACAATTTCAACAGGAGGAGATGATTAAAAATAACAGAGAAAGTATCGTCGCCTACCGCTTAAAGAGAACTATAAATATTTACACTATTTAAAAACAGGACAAAAAAAAAAAAAAAGACAGTTACAATGTTCAAGTGCACTGAACGCTAATGTTTTTCAGACCGTTTGGAAACTTGAGACTGGGAGTCTCGAGTTCCCAAATCAATTATAAGCAACTTATGGTCAAACAAGAAGTACTAGCCTCCTTGTTGTTGCATGACAACGGTTGCAGCCTCTTTGTGTAGAGCTGGACCAAAACAGTGTTAAATTCCCAAAGACAGTTCGAGGTTTACTGTCAACAGAACCGTAACGTTCTTCAACTTTCCAGTGACAATATTCCTGCATGCAATGGTCCCTGATCACTTTTATTCCCAACAAGTCAAATGTAATTTTCCCTTAAGTTGCCTCTGAAATTCTATAAACAGCTAGCGGGAATAAAGAGAAGCATTAAAAGTAGCACATGCTTAGATTCAGCCAAATGCACGACGACCCTTTGAATGACACTTCATTTGTTATAAAGATCCTAAAGAAATGTCCTCGACTCATCAACACATCTCGCTGTGATTGCAGTCCAGTTATGTGTTTAAAGGAAAGCATCTCCCATACAGACGCTGACGTAAACCTACTCAAATTAAGGCCTCAGCGCATTATTTTAATGCCAATATAACATGGTGAAAAAACTGTAACTGTCCAAATATACCCACGAAGTCTTGAGTTGGCTGAACAAGCATTTTCCAAAGCACTTAGTTGGCCATATTTCGCATTTCGAAAGCAAACGTGGTTAAAAAAGGCAGCGCGCTGTATATAACAATGTAAAGCGATCAGGAAGCAGACAGAAGGAGAGGGAGGCAAAGGTGCTTCTGGTGGTCACAAAAGGTTTCAACTTAAACTAAACTTTGTTCCACAGGGTTGCACGCCACTATAAAAAAAATATTCAGCATCTAACCCATCTGCTTTGAAGCAAGAAAAACAAGCATGATCATCATCATCATCATCATCCCGCCGTGTCCGCGTTTCATGTCTTAATTGTTCTGTGTATAGGTGAATCTCATCTGTCAGGGGGGGAAAAAAGATCTTTTTTTGGCTCCTGCTAAATTAAGACCACAAAAACAGGGCAAGAGGGTCTGGGGGAGAGACCGAGGCAATGTTTTATCTGGCTGGGTCATCTAATGGGTCATGGAAGGTTGTTGTTTTTGGGGGGCCAGTAAATGGAGATGCCAGATGCCCCAAACAGGAAGCAGGAAGCTGCTATTGAATGACGTAAAAATGTAGAAGGCTCTTCCAGGTGAGGCGAAAGTTGAGATATTTTGCTTTGCAGAGCAGGCTGACTTGATGAGGAAGATTTTAAGCCAGTGACAAACAATTATTGATTAATTATTTAGACCTGTTTATAATCGTTGAGCTTGCACTAGTATTAAAAAAAAAAAAAGAAACAGCATCAGTATCAGCTACAGTACAAAATAAAGCAACTTCACCAATGAATAGCTTGATAGTTTTACTCATCAGTTATGTGTGTAATCATGAAACTATGCTGCAAGCTCAAATAAAGCGACTCAGCAGTAAAATATGGGCTAGTGGTTACTCATTTTGGTCCGGAACACAGAAGTCCTCCTTATGCCTATCAGTGTACCGGCCTTGACCAGCAAATCTTAACTTCCTGACGTGTAAAAGAGCAATGAAAGGAGAGGGGAGAGTTATAAATAATCTCCCATAGTGCTCACCGGGCCAACTGACCCAGCACAGCCTGACAGAGCTCTGATCAGCGCCTGTGGTCTGAGACGAGAGCACGAAGCTTAACGAAGGGTCAAAGAGGTCGACTGTCTGTCTGCGTGAGTAGATGGTGTGCAGGTGTGTACTGGCAGGAAAGTAAAAGCAGAGGTCAATTGTTTTAATTGTTGTTGGAATAAAACAATTATCCTCAATAAGTTTCTAGCTCCTTTCAAACTATTTAGATAATTAAATGACTTTTACTGTGTGAAGAATACAAACGCAGGTCTGCCGGGAGACTTTTTTTTTTTAAATAAAACACAGGATGCAGTTTTTCAGGTAATTACTGCTGAGAGTGAGAAAACACTGCACTTGCACTTACAACTGAGCATTTTTTTAATCCTGCTTATCTCACTCTATTGCCTCTACACGATAAACCCACCTTTAGTGAATTTCATGTAGTGGACCCTCTTTTTGGAGGTCTTGGATTTCTCTTCCAAACTGAAGCCTTTCTGCTCATCTGGTGGAGTTTCTACAGAAAAAGAAAGTTCATGAAGAAAAAAAAAACTTTAACATCAACACATTGGGTAATATGTTTAGGATGATGTTTAGTATCATCATCATACAGCAGTTTAAACATGTTTCTGTCACAGTGATAATGATAAAGGTTGCCGCGACAATATCCTGGCCTTCCCTCGACTAAACGTTGCACTGTAGCACCCTCTACTGTCCAACCAAACAAAGTTTGTAGTCCTGTGTAGCAGATACAATGTTTCACTGGTCTTGGAAAGGTTACCACTGAAGATGAGTTAGTGCATTTCTTTAAACATCAACATGTGTCAACTCTGTGCAAAAATCTTGAGCAACAACTCATTTCGTTATATACTACTCAAAACAATTAAAGGAACACTTTGAAAACACATCAAATCTCAATGGGAAAAAAATCATGCTAGATATCTATATTGATATGGACCAGGCACTGTGTTAGGAACCAAAGGATGGAAATGAAAGTGATCAACCTACAGAGGGCTGAATTCAAAGAAAATCAAGGTGAAAAAGTGACGCAGCATTTTGCAGTACGGCCCCCACGTCCTTGCATGCATGCCTGACAATGTCAGGGTATGATCCTAATGAGATGATAGATGATATCCTTGGGGTTCTCCTCCCAGATCTTGACAAGGGCATTACTGAGTTCCTGCACAGTCTGAGGTGCAACCTGGCGGCACTGGATGGACCGAAACATAATGTCCCAGAGGTGTTCTATTGGATTTAGGTCGGGTCAGCGTAGGGGCCAGTCAGTGGTATCAATTCCTTCATCCTCCAGGAACTGCATGCATACTTTCACCACATGAGGTCAGGCATTGTCGTGCACCAGGAGGAACCTAGGACCCACTGCACCAGCATAGGGTCAGAGGATTTCATCATGATATCTATTGGCAGTCAGGGTGTTGTTGCCTAGCCTGTACAGGACTATGATTCTCTCCATGGATATGTCTCCCAGGCCATCACTGACCCACCAGCAAACCAGTCGTGCTGAACGATGTTACAGGCAGCATTATGTTCTCCATAGCTTCCCCAGACCCTTTCAAATCTGTCACATGTGCTCAGGGTGAACCTGCTCTGTGAAAAGCACTGGGCACCAGTGCCAATTCTGGTATTCTATGGCAAATGCCAATCGGGCTCCACAATCCACAATCCTGGAGGGACTGGACTACCTGTGCAACCTCTGCAGGGTCCAGGCATCACCTCATGCTATCACTAGTGACACTGACCCTAGCCAAATGCAAAAACTAGTGAATAAAACAGAAAAGATGAGGAGGGGAAAAAACATAACAAAAGGCAGCCAACATCCAAAGAAGAGTGCAGAATGTCCTTCAAAAAACCTGGAGAACTATTCCTGAAAACTGCTTAAAGAAATTACACAAAAGCTGCCAAACAGGCTTCAGGCTGTGTAAGAATAAAGTGTGGCTCAAGCTCATTAGAATGGTACAAACTCTGCTTTTGCCTTATATCCTGTACTTCTGTGTATGTTTGCCCATTTCAATAAATCACTGCACCTAATTTCCTAGCAAAATATATAGAAATGAGTTGTGGCTCAAGACCTTTGCACGGTACTGCATGTGTTTGATCAATGGCAGAATGACGTGCCAGTCTGAGCACTACGTGACTACATCTATAATACTACCCAAAGATAAATAATTATGAATAAGCCACTATATCCTGGCCTTCAAGTATAAAATACACTTGACACAATACATACAAACTGTGGTTAAATGAACTTCATAAAATTCAAAGCTTAATCGAGATGTGTGTACATACCACTGCTGTTGCTCTGACCATGGCAGTTATTCAGTTGAGCAAGCAGCTCATTAAAATCATCTTGGTGGGAAATCCACTTATCCTGTGAAAATCAAACGACACAACATCGCCGAAAAACATTAATTTGAGTTTTTCTTCAGTCAAATTTGTCAAAAAAAAAAGAAGTTTAAAATCAAGACGGAAGATTAACATTGATTTGTAACGTCGACTGAATTGAAAGTAATATGGTTTGGTTTAGGGTTCCACACTGGTAACTTTTTTAAAATCTCCATTTGGTTTAATATGAAATTGTGTTCCAAATGTGCTTACCTCATAGCTGGCATTTGCTCCGAGCCCATAGCTGTCATTTTTAACTTTCACTTTGATATGGTCAGTTGAGCCTTGCTCACTCCTTCCCAGTCCCTACAGATCAATTAATTAAATAAATTTAAAAAAGAAAAAGAAAAACATGAGACATATGTCCACCACAGTCACAGAGTGTCCATCAGCTCCTCTGAAACATTTACTGTACGTTACTGTAGGAATCACTGTCTGAATAACAAGCTGTCAGGAAGCCATCAACAGTGATCAGTGAAGCCATACAGCTGAAATTAGATTTAAATATCAAACATAAAATTAGGATTCCAGCTTCTAACCAAAATTCAAGTTGGGTAAATAAAATATCTATATTTTTTATATCAAAATTTTATTTTGTCTATGATGACAGAGTGGACTAAGTTGATTAAAATGACTTTTGTTCTCGCCTCTTTTTTTAAGTCCTATTCTTTAAGACCTTAAGATAAATATCACGGTCAGCACCAACATGGGTTCACACTCCTTGGTCAATTCAATTAAAATGAAGGCTCTGCTCTTTATTTACCTGTTGCCATGGTGAATTGTGGTATCAGAGCTCCATTAATGAGGCTTTTTTTCTTTACTCAAGCACTCACTTAACTCAGGGTGAGCATACTCAGAGTTGATTGAACTAACTCTAATCAACTGTTCTGGAGCTGCCGATCTCAGCGTTAATCAACTCAGAGTTTGTTAAACATGTTTCCTGGAATGGCCCAGTTCCTCCAATTTACTGTCTATGAGATAAACAACAACAAGGGCAGCAGCATTGACTCTCAGCACTTACCTTGCCCTTGGACCATCCCATCCGCTCCAGCATCTTCTGGCCAAATTTGGAGTCATCGTTACTCCAGGCGCTGTTCCTGGGGTCAACAGACCACTTCAGTTTCCTTCGAGCTGAAAACAGAGCAACAGTGTTACAAAGCAGGAGATCAGAAGAAGCAAATCACATTTCTGTTACTTCACAGTGCACCCTCAGTACTCTGAAACTACTACACAGCCTGACTGGGGCTCATGCACACACTGATTTCTAGAGTGTAAAAATTATGATAGTATACTGGCCTATAATCTGTGAAAAAGTATTGGCTCTCTTCATGATTTCTTTTCTTTTTTGCACATTTGTCACAACAAATTTTAATATTAGACAAAGTACAACAACAGTAAATACAAACTGCAGTTTTTAAAAGATAATTTAATTTATTAATGGAAAAAAGCTATCCACAGTCACATCACTGTGGAGGAATTTTGGCCCACTCTTCTTTGCAGAATTGTTTTAATTCAGCCACATCGGAGGGTTTTTGAGCACAAACGGTCTGTTTAAGGTCATGCCAAAGCAACTCGGATTTACAGTCTTCTAGCCAGAAATTAATGTGTCGTTTAACCAGGGGTCCCACCAGTGCAGTCAAAATAAAGTCGAAATCATGTGAAATCTGTATATGTTGGGCAAAATTAAAGTAAGCTCTGAAAATTCTCAGCCTGGCATGAGAGAACATGAACCCGGGGCAGCGCCGAGCAATAAACTGCTGGCTAGAACACAGATTTAAATCCAGACTGTGACTAGGTCACTCCAAAACCTTCATTTTGTTTTTTTGAGCCATTCAAAGGTGGACTTGCAGCATAACCAAAGTGAGCTGGAGCTTCAGCGCACAAACTGATGGCTGGAGATTCTACTTCAGGGTTTGCTGGTAGAGAGCAGAATTAGGTTTCCATCAATTATGGCAAGTTTTCCAGGTCCTGAAGCAGCAAAGCAGCCCCAGACCACCACACTACCACCACCATGTTTGACTGTTGGTATGATTCTTTTTTATGAAATGCTGTGTTAAGTTTTATGCCAGATGTAACAGGATTCAAACCTTCCAAAAAGGGTCACTTTTTGTCTCGTCAGTCCATAGAGTAATTTTCCAAAAGTCTTGAGGATCATGAAGATGGGAGGGTTTTTTTGGTAAATGTGAGACGAGCCTTTGTGTACTTTTTGGTCAGCACTGGTTTGTTGCCTTGGAAATCTTCCATGGATGCCATTTTTGCCCAGTCTCTTTCTTATTGTTGAACTGTGGCTCACCAGAGTCCCAAAGCTTTAAAGGTGGCTTTGTAACCCATTCCAGACTGATGGATGACAAATAGTTGGTCTCTCATCTGTTTCTTTAGATCGTGGCATGGTGTGTTGCATTTCTTTTTATTATTGAATGTATATGCCAAAATATTACAAACATAAACAGGACATGAACATGTCCTGTGCATTTTGAGATCTTTTAGCCCACTTCACTTTGTCACACAGGTTCTGTTTAAATGATTTATTGATTCCTGACGTCTGGCAGTAATCAGGCCTTGCTGTGGCTAGTAAAACTGAACTCAGCTGACGGCTGCCAGCTGAAAATTAGAGGTTTATACCCCAGCTTCCAACCATGCTTGGAGAGAGCACTCAGCCACAGCTTGCGATTAAAATGTAAACAGAAAACAATGATCCAGTAAACATCTGTCTCTCCAGAGCAAATCAATTAACTACAAATGAGCCGATCGTGAGTTACTGTCCTTAAGAAGCAGTTAGAAGAGAAAACACGTGTCTAAAGACAACTGTAAAAAAAAAAAAAATGCTATTGCTAACTACCGGAAAACTTTAACACTCAATTCTACAAACTAACGAGAGTTTTCAAAATAATTTTTTTTGACAAATGGTGTTGGACGATTTTTGCAAACATAACCACCTTTATATGGATTGTTACGATGTCAGAAAAAATAAATATACATCGAAATATTGAAAGAACTATACATACGCTCAGCAAGCATGGACATCCTGAGGTCCTTTAACAGACTGACGAAGGTCCAAGAGGGTTCCCAAAATATGCCTGAACAAAAGAAAAACGTGTCTACGGCTGCTGTCGGCAGTAAATATCTCATCACAGACACAATTATGTGTGGCACATTCAATATAAACGGAACTATATGAATTTTTATTTATTTAAACTGATATTATCATTATTTCACTTGTTATCACGGCTGGTGAATATTATTCACCAAGAGAGGTCGCTACAGACAAACAGTCGCAACCAATTACCAATTGTATAAAAGACAGTGTGCTGCACGTGGCAGCTCACACATGCTTAGAGAGTCAATCTCAGTTACTGTGGGTTTCTGAGTCTGATACTGCTATTAAAAAAAGAAAGAAAGAATATATTATTTTATTGATAAAAACTTAAAAGTTAGAGTTAATAATAAAATGGGTTGGAAAAGGATTTTTCACATACATACAGGCTATAGCTGTTAAACACAAAACTAAAATAGCCTAGTGATGTAAATTGCATCCTTACAAAAACATTAAGTATCATAAATAATCTGTTTCATATATTCCAGCACATACCTCAAGACTACTGAGCAGATGTATGTACAATCAGCCAATATCAGCTGAGCTCAGCTCACTAATCTTTCAGTCAAGCTCCACCCAAACTATTCTGTGACCAGTTCAAACAAAGCATTGCATAGCGGTGCACGTGACACACTAGGCTTCAACTCTGCAACAACACATTTCAATAGGTTTTTATATAAAGCTGCTTTGTGAACTGGAAGAACTATAAAAACCACAATGATTATGATTAATCATGGGAGCAAAGAAGCAGACTTGAATCATCTGTCCTCTCTCACTTGTCACTTACCACCTTTCTAAATCCTGTTAAAAATTATTTTGCTAACAACAGAAACAATTGAACTCTGAAAAAGAAACCTACAAGGTGCCTTTGAATTCAGCAGCTTTACCCACAACAGTGTAAACAGTAAATGTATTTGTGGGCCAACTACTGCAGTCATGCTTATGTAACTTGTACCCACTATGAGGTCTGAGTACAAACCTAAATAAAGACACAGCAATAGCATAAACAGATGCAGGGGTGGATTCAGTGGCATTTACTTTCATTTTAAACATTGTCATGCTGAAAAATGAAGCTGTTGCTAATCAGACTCTTCCAGATGGTATTGCATTAGTGGATCAAAGTCTGATGGTGTTTTTTTGTGTGCATTTATAATCTATCAATTTTGACAAGATCCCCGACACCTCTGGTTGAAATGCAGCCACAAACATGACAGAGCCTCCACCGTGTTTTACAGATGGCTCTAGGCACTCACTGTTGTGCCTCTCTCCTGACCTCATCCATATAGTTTGATGATGATGTGAACCAAAAATTTCACATTTGGATTAATCGCTCCATCAGACCTGTTTCTACTGATTTTCAGTCCAGTTCTTGTGTAATTTCTCCCCGTTTCTCTGAGACCATTTCTGATGAGGCTTCAGTGAACATTAGATGGATCAACTGAAGGGCCAGATGCATCTCTCGGGTCCTGTGTCAGGTCTTTACTGGATTTGTTCCTATTTCTTAATGACATAACTTTCAGATATGTTTTATCTGCTATAGATATTTTTTAGTCCCGACAGTTTTTTTCTTTGTCCTCCGCTTGTCCAGTTTCCTCCAGTTTTTTCAAGGACGCACTGCACACCGTGCTGAGATATGCCATATCTCAGTTGCTACTGGCACAAGTGCAAGCTTTGATGTTTATGCTATATCATTTCCATGTTCAGGTTAGTAAAGAGCTGATTTGAAGGACATCTGATTTTCAGTTCTGCATCTGTCAGCATTTTCAGCTTTACTGTGTGGCTGTTAAGGCCAATAAATGCATATATATATATACATTTCACCTGCTGTTAGCCATAAGCTGTCAGTGACTCTGAAATATCCAAGTGCTGACCGACAGCTTGCATAACTCACAGCCCGATATGTCTGCTAGTGACCACTGATCCGCTTTAAAACAGATGGAAATGAATTCCTTTCAAACTTAACAGGTCTAATATTGTTGTCTAGAATGACAGAGAGTTGTGTCCTCTGGATTGTGTTGACAGTAGCTTTATCTGTGACTACCAGAACACTCTGTACTAAAGTTTTTGGCATGGTAAGCTGCCCTCCTCGAACCTGACCATAGCAACTTTCCCTGTGGTGCAAGACTCTTGAATTTACCGGAGGCTAGCAAACTGATGATTAAATAAAAGGTGTGGAAGGTTTTAATTGTCAAAGCTTGTTGTGTGAAAGAGAAGACAGAGCAGGGCTTCATATTACAAAGCCATTTCTTTTTCATCTGAATTTTTAAAGTGAACAGTGAACCTAAATGAAGGATACGCATACTGTAGGCTGCATATCATCTTCTGATATCCAGCTGTTTTTATTTTGGCATGATTAATATTTACAATAATGAATCCATCCTTACCAACAGTTTTTTGGGCTCATTTCAAGGTTCAAAGTTTCTTTATTGTCATACACACAATGAGATTTTGGTGCAGTCTGGAATAAAGCAGTGCAGACGCTTGTTTAAAGTGTGCCATACAGAAATAAACAATACAACTATAAACAATTTTAATGCACTCATGCAATTTTTAAATACTAACATGTTTGTGTGCCAAAGAGTCTAGCCCCAGTTGCACAGATTTGCTCTAAGATTAGAAAGTACGAGATTCACTTTATCTGCTGGTCCAGCGTCAGATATCATTGGGGTTTCTAATGGTCAAAGCTGGCTCCATTGAAAATGTAATCTGACCTGTAAACTGTGGTTAAGGTTATCACCTCAAGTAGGGGATTAGGTTGCGCAACAGAAGCCATGAAAGGATCAGTAGCAGCAAGTATGGTCATCCCAACACACGAGGCAAGAGACCCTATAAAGAAGGTGAAAGTAAAAGTCCAACTGTTGCATTTAATTAGTAAAAGTGGATTTTATGACATCTGTAAAATCAGCCCTGCTGCAGATTGCTGTGAAAAACATGTCGAGTGATTTTGGAAATGAAGATATTTCAGTTTCTCTATCCCCC
>JAVDPK010017730.1:0-12084 GCA_034780415.1 Cichlasoma orientale | reverse complement strand
ACGAATAAACCTTGTTGTTTACTACCTTTGCTTGGTCTGCACTTGGGTCCATCTGAGCTCGAAACCTAGCCACAACATTCACACTCTGGGCATATCAGACTATAATCTGGCCCTGCTGACTCCTAAGTATGTGGTGAAGAGGCAGCCTGTAGCCACCTGCTCAGAGAGGAGGTGGACACAGGAGGCTGAACTGGCTCTGTAGGATTGCTTTGAGTCTACAGACTTGGATGCGCCCTGCATGCTACACGGGGAGGACATCAACACCATGATGGACTGCATCACAGAAGACTCTATGGCTCTATGAACACACCACCCTTCCAGCCAACACTGTACACTGCTATCCCAACAATAAACCATGGATCACCAGGAATGTGAAGACTCTTCTCAACAAGAAGAAAGAGGCCTTCAAGCGTTGGGACCAGAAGGCGCTGAGCAAATTACAACATGGCCTAAAAGAGAAGCTGAGGCAACATGAGGGAGGTGTGGTCCGGATTGAAGACCATTACTGGATTCAGCGTGAAGGACAAACAGAGGGCACCGCTGAGAGGGCAAATGAGCTGAATCAGGCCCAAAACTGATAAACTAATCTCCCCTTCCACACTGTTCTGATAGAATGCTGCATTATTATTGATGACATATTCATTATGAATCAAAAAAATATTAACTACTGTAAAAGGTTCGCTCTTTTCCAATTTGCCAATTCTGCCTGTAGCGTTCAGTTTGTTGATCACAATAAAACAAATTGAAACAAAAACACATCAGCAGCAAAACACGTCTCATTGATTTATGCGTTATTGATTGGGCAGATTTCTTCTCCTACCTTGTGCCTCAGTGCAGGACAGCAGTGCCAGAACCACCAAGAAAAACATTGTACCGTCTCGAGCTTTCTCCAAAATGCAACACCACGGAAGCTGTTTACACAAATGGTGAAACCACAGGGTCAGCATCTCATCACAGTTGTGCTTCCTCCTCACACTTTCAGTGCAGAAGCGAGCACATTCATTTATCTGCTCTAATTTCCTCTCAAAGTGCTGTGACAGAAGTGGACAGTTAAAACACTTTTGAATGTAAAGAGCACACACACACATAATATTAGTATTTTTTTTGACACTACAAAAAAATGCAACATGTTGAATAGTATACTGTGTTTGTTATATTTGTTGAGTTCTGATTCATCTGAATTCTTGAACGTATCTGAGTAGTTCACTGCATTTGGAACAATAATGATCTTCTTTCTCACAGGTTTCTTCTTCTTAAACATTTCTTGCATTTTCTGGTTTAATTGAATGTGAGATCAGGTTTAACAGTGTTATGCTTTAGCTCTGCACAGACCACAGTTTCACAACAGCACCGGAAAGACCTGAGTCTCACTAACGCTCAAAATAGTAAGTCTGTCGTCAAAACAGGAGTGGTTAGTTCCACCTGTAAAGTCAAACGTGTTAGTCTATGAAAAAGAAAGTCTAAGAAACAGATTGCCTTAAAAATTTATTAAAACCAAGTGGGGTAGCAAAGTGTATGCTGTACTATCAGAATTTAGTGTATTAACCCTATACTTGAGATTAAGTTTATTATTATATATTTTGCCTCAGATGTATGAATGAGCAAAGCAGTATGCAAATACTAAAAAGGAAATTTACCTTGAGGAAAAGCTGCAACATTAATTGGAAGAAATGTATGTAAACACATTAATTAATTATCTATCTACATTATCTACCAAGGTCTTTAGTTTTTGGAAGTGTAATTGAAATTATATTTCATACCAATAGAGGGAGATAGAATCAGACATAAGATAATTTTTGCATGATGGACACAGATTCCACTGTCAGGTTAAACCCTTTAATTTTGAACTACTGCAACCCTTCAACTGCAATCAAAAAAATGCCGGCCCACTGCTGGCATGGGACATGGTATGCCAAGTCTGGCAATGATGGTACCGCTTATGTGATGGCTAGCAATTAAGTGCATTCAAACTCATAAGCACATCCACATCACATGCTTAAGCACTGACAAAAACTTTATTTGTTATAGCTGGTCCTCTTAGTGACACTGATGTCAGTCAAGAAGGCCTGGCTCACAGTCTCCACTAATTCATCTCAAAGGGGTTCTGTCATGTTGAGGTCAGGACTCAGTGCATATCAGTCATGTTCTTCCACACCAAACTCATTCATTAAGCAACAGAGGCAATTAGCACTAACCATTCCTCCCAGCTGGTCATCCGTTCCTCCGATACACACCAGGCTGTGAATTTTTTCTTGTTAGATTGCTGCACTTTGTGGCTGAGTTGCTGTTGTTTCCAATCACTTCCACTTTGTTGTAATACCACTAACAGTTGACTGTAGAATATTTAGTAGTGAGCAAATTTCACGACTGGACTTGTTGCACAGGTGGCGTCCTATCACAGTACCACACTGGAATTCATTGAGAGCGACCCATTCTTTCACAAATGTTTTTAGAAGCAGTCTGCATGCCTAGGTGCTTGGTATATACACCTGTGGTCATGGAAGTGATTGGAACCACTGAATTTAATGATTTAGATGGGTGAGTGAAGACTTTTGGCAATACAGTGTACTTGAAGGTCACTTTACCCACTAGCAAACAAGTCATGAGTATTTAAAAAAATTTTAGAAATCGAACTTACACTGTATTTACAAAGTGAACTGCATTATCATGCTATGACACATTTATATCTTGACTTCTATTTATGTCTTCTATGCATATTTTTAACCCTTAACACTTGGCTTTTGTTTGGAGCAGAACCAGGACACATTATCAGAAACTACAAGCTACAAACCATATACTACAAAAAATTACTAGAAAAGAAACAGGATAGTCTTTAATTCAAATCTTTCTCTTAGAGATGTGAAAGAAAGGACGCAAGGCCAATGAAAAAATTCTCTTTCAACAAATTCTGCAAGGTTGGTAGTCTATTTAAAGTCTAATGTGGAAATAGACAATTCAGTGACAGATACATTTTATTTTAAATGACTCCATATTTTTTAGGTTTAGGTACTGTAGCCACAAACATCTGTCTTGTATCTGAAGAGAAAATAATTTTTATTTTTTCATCCAAAAGAAAAATAGCACAGAAAATAGGACAGAAATAAACAGTAGCGTTTCAAACAGGGTGGATAGCCCACCTTCAAAGTAAACAACTGCCCTCTTCTGGTGGTGTACAAGAAACACACGTGGTTCAGGGTTTAGAGCTTTCTGAAATGGGACCCATAAAATAACTGATGTTTTCTCAGGAGCAAATCCTTGAAACAACAAAAAACAAAACAAAACAAAACAAAACAAAAAAACAGTTTCAATGTGATCAAGAACCATTGTATTTCCAAACTGAGTACAGTTATTATTGGGTTTAATTGATAATCAAGAATAAAAAACAAAACATTTTTTTTTTAAATTATACTGTACATGCCCTTTGAGATTTTCTTGTGAAATTACTATGTATTTTTATATTCAGTGTTACCAAAATGAATATTAAATGAATTTTAATCTTGAAATCTTTGCATCCATGTTGCTGGCTTGAGTGCTCTGCTACATTTCAACCAAACTGGGACACAAATAAAAAATTTACATCCTAACATGCTGCAAGTGGTTAAAAAAATAGATAAGTAACTGTATAGCTGGTTAGTAGTTTATTTTGGCTTCTTAAGCTTCTGCATGAGGTGGACGCTGATAATAGCAAACACCATGATGATCAAACTGACAGAGACCACGACCATCTTCACCACACAGATGGTGATGCCATTGGAGAAACTCTCGGACCCTGCAACACAGAAAAACAGACGACTTCGTCACAAATTTCAATGTTATTTCAATGGAGGAAGTGCTGTTAGCAGCTGATCAAATTGATAAAGCACCTGGATTATAATGTTTTTGTTGCGTATGCTTTTTATGTGATTTCTGCAAAGGAAACGGTGCTCTGGGACATGTTGAATGCATGATACTATAACTCTTCTGGTTTATATGCAAAAAGTATTATTGCTCTATCAATCTAACTGTTCACAGTCACTGACTTAGCAAGCTGGCATGGCATTTAGTGTTTAGCATTAGAAGGTAATTAGCGTTAGCTTGCTAATCCTAACACCCCCCTCCTAAACATGCTGAAATTTTTTTTTGGCTAGAACCTTGAAAAGTGCTGCTGATGTGGGTTTTGTCAGTCAGTCTTATGAAGGTTTGTATTTATTATTTTTTTAAATCACAGCAGCAGAATTTTTTCTGATTACTGGGAGATTAACTGACAAATTTGGTGATGTAACCATAGGTGGAGATAGTATTTAATCACTAATGCAGTGTATGAGCAAAAAGAAAAAATCTATGGGTATTTTCCTTTGCAGACTGTAGAAATCACTGACTTGATGAAATGATGTCTTTTAACCTTACCTGAATGTGTCTTGCAGTGAGAGTTGATCTTTTCGTTGTTATATTTCCAGCTCACTTGGTTGCTGTGATTACAAATGATAAAGTTTCGCTGCAAATAGACAGTGAGAGCAGAAAAATAGGTGGCTTTCATGCTTCCTTTTCCTGTCTGAGAGCAGTTTTGGGCATCACATCTAAAAGTGCTGCTGATGTGGGAATCGACTGTGCTGCAGATCGCAGTGAGGTTGCAGGAGTCTGAGCTGCTGGACACAGAATCCACTGTCAGGTTAACTGGAGAAACTGGATCTGAGGAGCAACAACAGGCTTGAAGAGATTTAATACAGGTCTATGCTGTATCAACATTTAACAGTGATAATGAAAAGAGAAACCTACCTTGGACTATGACCTTGTATTCAGCTACCCGTTGGTTTTGTGCCCCAGTTACGATTGCAATATAATTTCCGCTGTCACTCTTTTTCACATTCTTCAGCAGCAAAGAGCAATTTTGTATAAAAATCTCAGCTCTGCCTTTATAAGTGCCAAACACTACTGAATTGTGATAATTACTTTTAGCTACAATATTAATTATATTAAATCTCCAGGAAAAATCTCCCCTTTTGATGAATCGAACAGATGTCTTTACGTCCAGAAGTAAGTCTCTTCCATGCTCCACAAACACATGCTCAGGCCCTAAACACACAACAACAACAAAATAAAATTAATAATACTAATAATATTTTTTGTTCACTGATGACAGTAAAATGATTAGTTAATTCAAATTTTTGTAGCAAAAGCAGGGTTTTACACAATGGAACCAATAATGATTTGATGGAAACATATAACTAATTAAAAGCATTTATTTTGGATATAATGGATGACTCATCAAAAGCAGGTAGTACCTTTTGTGAATTGTTCCATGACAGACATAGAAAGATGCTAAAATCAACAATAATCCTGTCTTTGATTTAAACAAAAAACAAATCATGCAATGATACATAAAAATAATGCATGCACAAATGTTGCCAAGTGCTACACGCTGTGTCTCTAAGTGCTGCTTAGAGTTTGTGACACTGCAGGTCACAGCCTGAGCTGTCAGACAGAGTTTGCCCTCAGCTGACCCTGAGCTGGGATGCTCTGTTGAACGCTTTGAAAACCTGTCACTCAAGAGATTTTTTTTTGTTTGTTTGTTTTTCAAATAGCTCAATGATTCTGATGCAAAAATTCAATAAAGTTTATTTTCTTCAGGAACAAATCTTCCTTTAAAAAAAAAAATCTAAGATACATACAAGAAAATGTTCCTCAAAACTGTTCAGTGACATTCAGGAGTCAAAACAAGAGACTCTGTGGATATATGATTTAAGATTTCTGCTTGGAGACACCTCACCCTGAAATTCTTAATAATTTTTCTTCAGTTGCTTCTATTATTATATAATACCTAGCAGATCTTTCTCTGGGAACAAGTAACTTTGTTCTTTCAAAAATATTAAGTCTGTTTCACAAAGACAAGTGCAATGCATGACATGTTTAAAAGAGACAGACATTATGATAACAACTTTAATTCTTTACAATTGCAATTTTTAATCCCTAAAGAGATTGGCAGTATTTTCATTAGGTCTCTCATAACTCAAACAAATACAGTATGAGTGGAAATTTATGCAGATACACCAGCTGTTAGGACTCAGTATAGACAATATCACTTGTTTGTTTCATTTTCACTGAGACACCTTATAGATACCCGTTGATAAACTAACTTCTTTCTGAATTTTGCGCTAATAAAATAACACATACATTAAGATCTGGGTATCTTTCTTCTCCTACCTCTCGCCTTGGTGCAGGACAGCAGTGCCAGTATCACAGACAAAATCATTGCAGTCTTGAGCCTTCTAAAGAAGTGCAACGCCTTGTTAGTGGTTTATAGTGACAGAGCCACACGGACAGCCCCTTTTCACAGTTGTTTTTCCTCGACACAAACTTGCAGTGCAAGAGTGAACACAAACTTTTCCAATTCAATTTCCTTTCATAGCAATATTTCACTGCTTGAAATCTGTCGATGAGGAATGTGCATGAAATGGCAACAAATAAGAGCACTACATGCTTCCACAAAGCTTATTGGCTTCTCTGAAAAAATAATAGCTTTCAAGAGGAGTTAGCTCTTTATTAAGAAATTTGAAAAAACAAATTGCAGCTAATTAGGTTTTATGTTGTACTCTGTGTTTGATATATTTTGTTACTTTATGATTCAAACACTCATATTATTAGCTCACTACACTTCCAATGTTTGCCACATTAATTCTCACGTCATTAATTCTCACAGTTCCTGATTACTCTGAATGATACCTGAATTTTCCATGGGTAAACTTTTTGTGTTATAGTTTAGCTCTAACCTGACCACAGTTCCACAGCGGCACAGCCCAGCAGCGGAAACTCAAGTCTTACCAACCTTTGTCAGCAGTCAACACAAAAGTGGTTACTCAATTCAGACTTTCAGGTTATAGAAACCAAATGTGCTGCAAGTGATTAAGAAAAACAAACAAACAAACAAAGCTCAGGCTATTTTTAAGTTTTGCTTTTTCTTGATAAAGGGTGAACTACAATTAGTGACAAACTGTTTATTTTTGCTTCTTATATTTCTCCATGAGGTGGACACTGCTAACAGCAAACCCTATGATGTTCATTATGATGAGGGTCGACTTTATTCAGGACAGTAAGGTTTCCTCTGAAAAATGAGAGACTGCCTTCCCTCTCACCGACAATATTTTCCCAACTTTCACACGTTTCCTTTGACATGTACCAAAATGAGCTTAAGTAACCTCATAAATATCTCCATGACTGTGCATATGAGGCAAAACGTATTTAAACAAAAGCATTTGCAGATGAATGTATCTCTGAAAAGACTCTACAATATGGTGAAAAATTTACAGTTCCCTGGCATTATAATCTCTAAAGTTTTCATGAAGATGTCGGTCAGTATTTTCATTTGTTCTTTTGCCGGATACTAAAGCTCAGTTCTGAAAGCCAAATTATTTCTCATAGGTCTATGTTTAAACATCTCTTACATTTTTAGATTACTTTATCAAAACAAACTTTATGATTAAATGTTTTTCTTGCCCAACCAATCAAAAGAAAAATGTGTTTATTTGTGATCAGTTAAGCTGTAGGAATTTTGGATTTCTGTCATGTTCTGCTTCCAGTGCTTAGCTTGATAATATGCATACACATATACACAGTTTCTGTCTGCACAGATAAACTATGTTCTTTTCCTCAATGCAGAACAGCAGTGCCACTATGCTAGCTCCAAAGTTCAGCATTGAAATGCTTTGTGCCAACAACAGCAGCACAGTGTTAAACCCTCATCACTGTCATGTTTTTCCTGTGAAAACCACACATTTATTGCAAAGGTGAACACATGAATCTGTTTCTGCTTCATTACCCTGTTTACACTCGTTTGAATCTCTTGATTAAGGCTGAAATTAAGTAAAACATTTGCTGAGAAGACGTTTTCAGTGTATACCTGCATGAAAAGATAATAAGCAAGATGCATTTTGTCATGGTCCCGGGTCTGCGACCCTTTGTTTATTAGTTTCATGGACTTTCTTTAGTTAGTTAGTTTGCCTTCACGGTCACCGCTTCATTTTGTTATATTGTTTCATGTGTTACCCTTGTGTATTCTTAGGTTGTCCTGAACAGGATAAGCATAGGAGAATGGAGGGATGGAAGTTCCCAGTGGTTTTAGACTGTAGTTCTCCCTCTGTTTTTCCCCTTAGTGTTTCTCCCTAGTGTGTGGATTCTCTTGTGTCTGTTTTCCTGAGTGTCTGTCTCCCCTGTGGGGTCAAGTTTGCATTTCTTTTCACTTCCTGTTTTATTTTGCCAGTCTTGTGTTCTGTGTGCTTTGCGTTTTGCCTTACTTCTCTCATTCTGTTCACCTGTTCTCCCAGCTGTCTCCCCTTCCCTAACTATCCTTCTTTTAGATATTGCCACACTCTCCCCTTGTTCCCTGTCAGAGCAGAATCCCTTCCCAGATTATCAACATCTTATTAAGACTGTGCCCTCATCCACCCCTCAAACACCATCATCAAGTTCGCCGATGACACCACGGTGGTCAGCCTGATCATGAGGGGGTGATGAATCAGGCTACAGGGAGGAAATGCAGGAGCTGGCAGGGTGGTGCATCAAAAACAATCTGGTCCCACAAAGGCAGGACGAACAGGATGAGGAACAGTTTTTACCCCTGGGCCATCAGACTCTTGAATACTACACAATAACACTCAACAATAGCTTCACTGACTCACTGCTCACTTCTTCTTCTGACTGTCATCATAACCCTCCTCTGTGCAATAATTGGCATTTGTGCAATATTGGTATATTTTGTATATTTGTCACATATTTATTAGCCTGTAAGTGCTTGTGCTGTTTGATATACATACTGGTTTTACAGTATTTTTCTTATTTTCTTGTTTAAATTTTATAAGGAAAGGCACTGGACTGTGGCAGCTGCTAAATTTTCATCATGCTCCGTGTTTGATGACAAAAAAATAAAAGCTTTCTATTCTATCAGCCTTCTCACTGTGGTATTAAGGCTCCTAGATAGCTTTTGTGCATTCTAGTGTTTCCCCAGTGCTTAAGTTTGAATTCTTCTGTCTCCTGGAGTTTCCTGTCCCAGTTGAGTTGGTCCCTCCTGCTGGAAAATAACCCCTCGATCACTTACCTCTCATCTTCATCTGCCTGTCCACCCGTCAACGTCTCCCAGTGACTTCAAGAAATAAACCAGTAGCTCTCCCTGCTACAACCCGCTACATCTCTTCAAGTAAGCCAAACATAATTAAGTAATTAAGTTATGTTCTCCAATAAGACTCTAAGGTTGATATTTTGAAATTCAAAGAATTTCAATGAGGGCCCTATAAAGGGCAAACTACCCTCACCACCAACATTCACAGATACATGTTTTTTTTTAATTATTTAATTTTTACTTTTCAGCTTTACAATCAAGGCAAGAGTAGCTTTAAAGTAGCCTTTACCCAAAAATAAGGAAATGTCTTTTCGTGATTATCAATACTAAAATAGCACAAAAACAGAATTATTGTTTTTAAGTTCTGCTTGGCAATACAACCTGCCTCCAAAGTCTCCCACCACCATCTGCTGGTGATATTAAAGAAACATATTTCAGAGCTCAAAACCTGCTTAGCCTCCCAAATACTTTTAACCCCCAAGATGAAATCCTCAAAAACATTTTTTGACATCAGCAAAAAGTATTTTATTCACAAATCAACATTTAATTTTTGTGCCTTACATGCACTGTGGAGTTTATATAAAGTTACTGTGGTTATTGTTTACATTGTGTCTCATTGACCAAAATGATTTGTGAATATCCTTAAAGTTCTGTAAATGTGTTCATTCTCTTTCGTGAACCTTATTTTCAGCAATTCTTAATAATGTATTGTTTACATCCATGTTGCAAGCTGGAGTATATAGCTACATTTTTATGCATGCCTTTGTTTTGTAGAACACAAAGAAAACAGGGAATCACTCATAATAAAATGAACAAACTACTTAATAAAAATACTCCACAGGGTGCTTTTACATTTGACTTTTTAAATGTGATTCTGGGGCCTATTCCAGAAGGCAGATTTAGCTACAAACTCTGGGTTTCTAGGTTTGTCAACCCTAAAATGAGTGAAACTGTTTCCAGAAAGAGAGCTAACTCCAACTCTGAGCCAGTTACCGAGGTAACAGACTCTGTGAGCCTAACCTGCTCGCTGGTTTTATCCAAAAAACTGAGTTTCTCTCTGACTCCTCCCCTCCTGACCCACCTGTCTGTGAATCTTGATTCATTTCCTCATTCGTAAAGTCGATGCAAAGCGATCAGAGCAGCAAATTCATCTGCAGACGTTTGTTTTTACAAGCACTGAAATCCCAGTTAGACGTTAGTTAATTTTTTTGTATGTAACATGAAGCTTTTACAGTCGTTCACTCGTCAACAGGCTGTAAGGACGGAGACAGTGATTATGTCACAGATTTGTAATCAGCGCAGCTGCAGCTGTTAGACTGTCAGTCAGCTCCTCTGAAATATTTACTGTAGTTACTGGAGCATCGCTGTTTAAATCACACTGATCTGTTTGAAGCTTTATACACAGGACACACTGACCAATGATCAATCATTTGTCGTGTTGTAAAAAGTCACTGATTGAAAAATGGAGATGATGTGAATGTTTGAATGAATATGAGGCTAAGATGATTTCAAAACTAGAAAACTGAACTAAATGTATTTAAAGTGAATTAAATGCTGTCAACATTTTGAAAGTTATGATGTCTGAAATTCAGAGTATGAATCTTGACATATTTTCCACTGATAATCACTGAAATCGGTGATCATAGGCTCCATAACAGATCAGCAAACCATGTCTGAGTCCACCTGCACAGCAGGAGGATCCAAACGGATCAGGATCAGACCAGATTCAGACCGGATAAGGCCATTCATTACAGACTTGTAAAGCTGCCCTGAATGTTTTCAGCTAAATATGAAACTACGACTGACCTCTGACCTTTAATGGTAACTTCGTGAAACATCTCTGCTGTGGCTGTCAGAGAGCCGTCATCTATCAGCGAAGCTGATCTTAGATCAGATTAGAAACAGTTAAACTGGGAAACATTAAAGCATTTTTTCTCTAAATCTCATTACTCATTTTTTATCTAGTAATGGCAGAAATAATGAAATTCTCCATTAGCAAAATGAAAAAGTCAGGTTGCTATTCTATCATTAGATGAAATTTTTACTGAATAATCCTTTATTGTGTCCATCAGGTTGCAGCTGAATAATTAGATTTTATAAATCAAATGTAAAATTAGGATTCAGCTTCACGTGATGAGAATTCAAGTTGGATAAATGATGACAGCAGACATTAGAAAATAAATTATGTATTTTATAACAAACTTTTATTCTGTCTATGATGATGGCAGAGTGGGCCAAGCTGATTAAAATGACCCATCATGCTCCACACTGAAGTGTATATTCCTCAATCCACTGGGTTAAAATGGGGGCTCAGCTCTTTTTTTACCCATTGCCATGGTGAATCCTGATATTGGAGCCCCATTGATGATGGCGTTATTTCCTTACTCACATGCGCTAACTCCGATCAGCTGTTCTGGGATAGGAAAGTCAGAGTTGCCGATCTCAGAGTTGATCAACTCAGATTTTCTTTTTAAACTCAGTTTGTTGAACATAGAATAGAATAGCCTTTTATTGTCATTGTACATGGTATGACGAAATTGTGCATGCTCCACGTTTCGGGGCCCTGCTCTATATTTTTACTGGTTGACAGAGAAATATTTGTTTAGTTTTGCTTTTTAAGTTTCTCTATGACGTGGACAATGATGACAGCAGACACCATGATGATCAGACCAACAGAGAACACCACTGTCTTTACCACACAGATGGAGATACCATCAGAGAGACTCTTGGAACCTGCAGCACAAAGCAAAAACAGATTTTGACTTTACAGCACATTGGGAATGGATGTACTAAACAAGTAACACTGCTTACTGCAAATAGATGCCATTTAATTCAAAGAGTAGTGGTCTCAGTAAGCGGTTTCCCATTCACTGAATCATTTAATAAATCAGTGTTTAGTGGTTCTTGAAGTAAAACCTGCATGCTTTCTAGTTTTGTTTTTCTCACACATGCAGCTCAACAAAATATATTCTTATTCAGGACTTGTATACTTTCAC
>JAVDPK010017728.1:0-12090 GCA_034780415.1 Cichlasoma orientale | reverse complement strand
CTGCTGGGATAGGCTCCAGCCCCCCCCGCGACCCTAAACAGGATAAGCGGAAGCAAATGGATGGATGGATGGATGGACAAAGCATCTCAGCCAGAACACATAAAACAATCTGACACAGCTCTCTTGTACGTGCTGTAATGAAAACATTGTTACTCATGAGGCTTGCAGCTTGTAGTATTAAACCTTTATGGCTTCCTGTCCAGCCATGTGCCACCTCCCCCCAGCACTGGTGTCAGCAGGAACGTGCCAGTTCTCTGTCCACAGCCACCAAATGCGTACTGACCATTGATTTATTAACACAGCCTCTCTGGGGTCATACATCACCCTGGGCACTAAATGTCCTGCAAACTCCATTGATCAGAGGCTACGTTCATCTGTCCATAGCAGAGTCCCAGTGAGAATGTTTACTTCATCTGAGCAGAGGCTGAATCAAATCAGATCATCAGGGATGTTTCATGAAGAGATATAACAGGCAGATTTCTGATATATATACTTAAAAAAAAAACAGCTTAATTAAAAATAATAACAAAATAATGCCGCATCTTTTTTTTTTCTGAGGTAGTGACCTTTATTCTGTCTCTAATAAAAACCCCGGCCCGCCCTGGGGGCTGCTCCCCTTCTGCTGCCTCTCGTAAATGTGACAGCCTCACTAATGATGGAGAGGATATTATGCCAGCCACCCCCCCACACACTGCACCCCTCTTTTACTCTGTGCTTTGTCCTCTCTCCCAGGGGGCCATGTGAACCCTGCTGTGTCTCTGGCCATGGTAATTTTGGGCAAACTGAAGATCTGGAAGTTTCCCTTCTATGTCATCGCGCAGTTTCTTGGTGCTTTTGCAGGAGCTGCTGCAGTCTTTGGATTATACTATGGTGAAGCCTCCTTTACATGTGTATATAATACATAATGTTAGGTGAAGAAGTGATCATGTGTGCAACTCTGAGCTGTCACAGTGAGAATATTGTAACCTTGTGTTTCCCTGCACAGTGTTGAAATGGATCCCTGTGACTGACAGTTACAGTTAAATCACGTCTCTTTGTGCTCCTCGCAGACGCCTTCATGGACTTCACCAGTGGGATTCTGTCAGTGACGGGAATTAATGCAACGGGCCACATTTTTGCCTCGTACCCCGCGAGACACCTGTCAGTCCTTGGCGGCTTCATTGATCAGGCGAGCTCTCGTCGCAGTGACCCATTGACCTCCACTCTCTTTCTGCTTCTAAATACTGTAAAGTCTGGTAAATGTGGCTAATGCAGAATTGATTGCCCCATTTAGTCCGAGAACACCCCCCTTTTCAGCTCAGTTTTGGCCCTAATGACCCATTTCCTGGCACTCGCCAGAAGGTCACATTTACTTAACGCCATTTCCAGACAGTTTATTTGGCGCATCAATCCAAAAATAACACATCTGCTCGTGCGTCCAACAGTGGTGGAAACTGCACCAGGAAAACTGCTGAGATACGTCTGCTCAGCGGGAATTTGCCGACGCAAATGCTCGTTTTTTTCATTTCTGTGTAAAAGTGGTGCTTAGAGGTCGATACGGTTTGCCGTCCCTGTTTGAATAATTAGTAGAAGTAAAACTTAGATTTGAACAATTAAGTTTGGACCATTTGTTCTACTAATCCAGTCAAAATTAATCACATGCTCGGTGAGTTAAAATGTCACTAATGGGATTCAAATGTACCCAATACACTCAGGAAACAGTGATAGGAAGCTAAAAGTTAGAATTGCACAAAGATCCCTAAAATAACAGCAATTAATTACTGTAATTGGGAAGTTACCAGTGTTTGTCAAACCTATACGCATCCATTAATCAAAGACTTGCTGTTCCTCTCTCGAAGGTGGTGGGAACAGGTATGCTGGTTTTGTGTATTCTCGCCATTATCGATGGTGGAAACATTGGAGCTCCCAAAGGTGTCGAGCCACTGGCCATTGGCCTGATCATCATGGCCATCGGCGTGTCCATGGGACTGAACTGTGGCTATCCCCTGAACCCTGCCAGAGATCTGGGACCCAGATTGTTCACAGCTGTGGCAGGATGGGGGATGGAGGTCTTCAGGTAAGTGAATGATTATATGATGCGGGCCGTTTGGCTGCTAGGTGAACGAGTCTAAACGTGGTATTATTTTAAAAATGTGTTAGGAGTGGAATATGTAACTTCTAAAGGGAATATAATGAATCTATACATACAAACTCCAATATTTTTGTGTTAGACTTTGGATGGTGTGAATAATATGCTAAATGTGGACTTATGTAGTGGTTTTTAATTTACTTCATTTGATGATCTTTTGCTAATGAAATAATTTAGTCATCCTGTGGTTACATTCTGCAAATTATTAAAATGGAATATACGGATTTATCTACCTCCCTGTCTTCAAATCCTTTATTGAGATTTTTATTGAAGGAAGCATAGTGACACGTGTCAATGATACTTTATGATACTTTATTGATCCCACAGTGGGGAAATTACACGTGTTACATAATGTCACATGCACTTGACAGATGCAGTCGATGCTTGTGCATGATCCAGTGAAGGCACCAGTGATCTACAGCCTCCTCTTTTCCCCCAGTGATGTTTTTGACTCTCTCTTCCTGTTTCCTTTTCTCTGCTCGTGCTCGCAGCACCGCAGACAACTGGTGGTGGATCCCAGTGGCGGGACCGATGGTGGGGGGAGTGATAGCAGCCGTCGTCTACTACCTGTTCATCGAGCTGCACCACCCCCACGTCGAGCACGAGAAGCCCCAGGAGGAAGAGGACGAGGACGAGGAAGACGAAGAGGACGACGACAGCAGTCTGAAGGACAAATATGAGATGATCACGATGAGTTAAAAAAAAAAGACATCAACCTTCAGGACCAAATGGTTTTACTGTCAGTCAGATGAAGACCACCCAGCACAGCTTCCGTCTGTAAGGACAGGCTCCGTGTGTGTGATGTCATTGGTAGCTGGATAGGCTGTAGTTACACTTCTGATTGACTTCATGCTTTGCAGAGACAAAGACCTCCATGGGTCAAAATAAAATAAAATAGATTTGGAAATGTTCTGAAAAAAAACTGAAGCTGCACCACAGTTAGTGTTTTGGTCTTTATTGTGGGTAGAAACACAGAAAAATCAACGCTGGGTTGTCTGCTCTGCAATCTAACGTTTTATTTTTTTATGCTTCATAAACTCATGAAAATCTCAGTCCCGTGTATTTGAGATCATTGCATAAACATTACTGGCATAAATGTGTTGTAAATACTGTTTTGTATATACAAAAAACATTCTCCTTTTTTTTGCATGTACCAAAGAATAGAGTAAAAGTTATGCATGCATGCAAGCCTCCTTTTAGATTTTCTCCTTGGTGGTTGTCGTGACACACGCGTAATTAACTTTAAGCTTTATGTTTTGACTGTTTGCAAAAGTCTTTTACTCAGTTTTGTTTGTCTGCATTAAAGTTTCTACAAGTTTCAACTTCTGCTGAGTTGTTTCCCCTTGATCCCTCCACTGCATTTGTCACAGAAAACTGCGCATCACCTAAAATGCAGTGAGCCGTTTGCTTAATGTAAATGTTCTCATACATGCGCATACATTCTGTAAATTGCTGCACAGGCCTGAGTGATAAACTAAAACAAGACAGTAACAGGAGTCGCCTGCAACAATAAGAGATGGCTCATTTGCGTTTAGCTTTCCGGAGTGCAGAGGATGATGAAGCCTCGCTGTGTCAGCTCGGAGCATTATTCTGTGAAGTATTTCCTGTAGAAGCTCATCACTCCAGTTAATGTCCTCGCGCAGATGAAGGAGCTGGGACTCAGCGGGCTG
Organism: Cichlasoma orientale; assembly: GCA_034780415.1. Lineage (NCBI taxonomy): Eukaryota > Metazoa > Chordata > Actinopteri > Cichliformes > Cichlidae > Cichlasoma > Cichlasoma orientale. The sequence goes on along the minus strand of JAVDPK010017728.1, from coordinate 8,292 downwards.
TCTGATTTGGCTTCCATCGGGAAGCTCAGGTGCTGCAGAACTGAATATGTAAAAGGGGAAAGCGGTTACACATGACGAAATGAGGCAAAGTGCTTTATCTGGTAGATTTTTACCTTTGAGTTAAAACAAGAATAACAGCGCAAATTTATCAGAAATGTAATAATGTACAGCGAATTCCAGTTTCTAAAAGCACGTCTACCCCTTGTCCCTTATAAGGAACACCTCTGAATATACAAATATCACACTGGGAGAGCAAAAGTGAGTGAGGAGCTGGATGTCACTCAGTCCAGTGTGACAGTCAGTCAGTCACTGCAAGGAGAAGCAAAAGGCACACTGCTTGCTGATCAGCTGTGACATCAGCTCCTTGCAGAGAGCTGGGACTGTGAATACAGAATATTGATGATATCCTCTGTGTTAGTACACCGTTTCAGATACAGAGGGATTTAGATGGGGTTGTGGTGGAGGTGCTGTATGAGAATAGACTACAAAATCAGTGCACAATCAATCACCAGTGTAAACTTACTGGAATATAACTCTGCCTGCTTTTTGCAGAAAATATTGAACCTGATCTCTTTTCGTGAGCATGTCTGCTGTTCCTCGATTTAATAAAGTCCTGTTCACAACCAGCGACTGCAGCTGAGGATCCGCACTCAAAATCAATAGCAGGCCACATTCCACTGCATGTGCAAATGCATGCTCCCTGGATTTGGCTTACATTTTGATGTGGTTGTTACATCACTAAATACACTCATGGGGCAATATGATCAGTAAGTAAAGGCAATAAATAAAGTGTTCAACACACATGTGGAAGACATGATCACCTGCCTTTCCGTCCAACAAATTTATTCAAATAAATATTAGGATATCTGAGACCAGACAACATCAGGTGTCAGTGACTGCTAAAGTGTGTGAGCTCCTGAAAACAAAACATATGTGAAGCTATCAGTGTCTCTGTGGTGCTGATGCTGGTGACTCACAGGCTGCTTCAAAACCTGCAGCACCAGCATATTGATCAGGAGCAGCTGCTCCCTCTGCTGTGGACGTCCCTCAACTGCATTCATCACAGTAAATAAGGTTCACTCCAGCAGCACTGCATTGTTTTAATCACGTGTGCTGATAAATTCAAATTGAAATGTGCCACCGAAGGCAGATCACACATACGTTTTCTCATTCTGTCATCCTTCTGATCAGATCACCTGAATGTACAGAGGTACACACATGCTAAGATCCCTGTTAAAAACATGTGTTACTCAGTTGCATAACAATGCAATTCCATATTGACATGATAGCATCACACAGTTGCTGCAGATTTGTCAGCTGTACATCCACGATGTACACCGCCTTACATTTCCCCGAACGCAGCTTAACAGCACGTTTTCCTGTATGAATAACACCAGCATCTTTCAAACACCACAACACCAGAATGTAATGCAAGCTTTCCATTTATTTCAAGTGTCAAGGCCAATTTAAACGACGTTCATATGTTAAATCAGGGGGAGTGGCCCTTTAAACATCTGGCTGCACAGACCTCAGTACAGACTGCCTCACACGGAGAGAAAAAGCCAGTGCGCACACACACATTACAGACAGTAAACAGGGGTCTATTTTATTTTGAACGAGTCTTTTAATTAATGCATTTCAAGTACTCCAAAAATTACATCTCTTTGCACAATACAATTTGAAATTTTTTTTTTTTTTAGTAAAAATGTTCAAAGTGAACAAAAATTTCCGATACTGTATAAAACACAGTGAACATTAAAATCAGACAGTAGTATTACTTTTTAATCTTGTGTTCTTTCGGCCTACATCACCTACAACATTTCAACTCAATTTGGACATTTTCAGTGCACGTTTATCTAAAAACTTTACCAAGACTACGAAATTAAAAAGAAAGTAAATTTACAGGCATTATTCTTCAGCTCTTCTACCCAAACCATGCCACAGGATAACAAAGACAAAAATGAGAAATGTAACATTAACTCCATCACACTGAATTGTTTTTAACCATTGATGATGGCGGAGAAAAGTATCATAAGCAAACTCCAGTTCAACTAGCACATATAAGAACATAAATAACTTAGAAGAGAGGAAAGTTTGTCACATATGAACATCTTTAAACAACTTACTCTGGAATTAGGATACAAAAAATTAAACCGATGTATCAAAAATGTAATTTTCATTTTCAAATGAAATGCAAATTTTTCGAAGTACTGTACAAGTTTACAGGTAAATTCTCCGGGCCTGACGGGCGTGACGCGGCTCAGGAGACGAAATTTAAAAAGAGCTCCATTTTTTTGTACAGAGAAAACCGCCGACCTGTTCGATTCATCCGCCGCGTGAAAGGAACCGTGAGACGTCGTTATTTTGGTCGCGTCCCCTCCAGAGCACGTGTGTGGCTAGAACGACCAGCAGGACAGTGTTGCAAGATATTATTTGTGATTAGTACCGCATGCATTTAAAGTATAATTGTAATGCCACGATAAAATGAAGTCAGAACACAGAAAGTCCTTCCGCAGCGTGTAACGCAAAACCTGCAATGTGTCGTTGGCGCTTCCCGCCCACACGTCGAAGCATCCTGTTAGGCGAAATGTCTGGGTGGTAAATAAACGACGGGATTTTTGCACAATACGTCATGATTGCGTTACCAAATCATCCCAGTCGGTGTTATGATTTCTCCTAGATGCCCCTTTGGTGCAGCGAAGAGAGGAAGAAAACACCTGAGGTCAAACAATCCCACACAAAAAGCCCCCCCATCCCCAAACAACATACAGCCTTCCTCTCATTCTTTTAAAGTGGAGACTTTGCAGGTGCTTCCTGGATTTTCTAAAGCCTGTGCACAGCTCTGTAAAAGTTTTATGGCACGCTCATGTAAAACTCAGACTGAGGCCTGCACTCATGAGCTCTTAAGGGGATTCAGTCCTTGGGTGAGATCTGCCCCGAAGCTTGTTTCCTGTGGAAGCAGTGACCACGCTGAGGGATGCGTTGGTGAATAAATGTGACAACACTGCTGCGTTACACTGCTTGCTCCAGCTGTTCAAAGTAAATAGTGTTGAGTGACATACAAACATTACAAACCTCAGTCAATTAATAGTCACATTTAGTAAATGTGTCTGCATGCCCACACTGAAAAGCTCTTAGATTCGCTATTTGAAGAATAATAGAATGATTTCATCTCTTTTTTTTTTTTTTTAGTCATTTTTAAAAATTTATTTCCACACTCATGTAAACTAACTCTGCAACATGATACACTCCCACTTCTACACTAAGCCACAGCAGCCTTCACTTTCCCTCATCTTCATATCTGAACAGGCAGGATCAACATCAGCTTCAGTTAGTGGTTATTCATTCTTCATTATCAAAACCAAAGATCAGTAAAGACAGTAAACAGTTGTAGCAAACTAGGCGATCTTTCCTTCGGTTTCTGACCTCATCTAGTTTGTCATTCAACATGGGGAAAACATGATGTTAGCGAGACAATAAAATGAAAAAAAAAAATAGATGAAAGAAAGGGACCTAGAACAGACAGGGCCTAAAATGTGAGATATGGCGACCTTGTTGTTCCCAAAAAAAATCAAAACCTAGTGATGAAAGTGAGAGAGATCCACCTGATTGGACCGCGAAGAGAACTCGATGGCATCAAATCCTCAACGGCAGCGTCCAAGGAACTCATCACAACCGTCATTCCTTCATTTATGTGTTAAGAATCCTGAGAGCACTAACCGAAAAATTAAAGAAAAAAAAGTGAAGAATTACACATTTACAGTAGAAGAAATAGTTTGTTTTCACTTATGATACACTAAATATTTACAATCACATGCAGAAGACTGTCTGCACGAGAGACCGGAGCCTGTGTCTTTTGCCGTTTGACATGTGTAAATCACAAAAAAGTGCCGCAAATCCCCACTGAGTGTCTCTCATTCCTGGCTAAAATGGTGAAAAGAAAAGAAGAGGAGGAAAAAAAAAGAAAATGAAAAGCACAATTCACCAGCAGCCACGAGCTTGTCACTCAAGAAGACGTTGCAATAGAAAAAGAAAAAAGAAAAAAAAAAGAACACATCACAGAATGTACTAAAGCTACAAATGATTCCTTAACTCCTTGGCACTCCTTAAAAAAAAAGAGAAAAAAGAAAGAAAGAAAAAAGATGGAAAACGATGCTAGATCGCACTGCAGTGGAAATGGCTGATGGTCAAGTCCACTCCACAAAGAGCCGATAGAGTTGCTGAATAGTGTTTTCTCTTTTTCACGTGTCTTATTTTGTCTGTAGTTGGAGGATATGATGATGACTAACAACCATGTCAGGCGTTTCTTTGGATGGAGTGACGCTTTTGTTTCCCTCTGTAGGCACAAGGAGGAGCCAAGGCATTGGGGGGGAGCAGGGGGCTGGGTGCAGGGTCTCAGCGTCTCATCTGGCCCATCTGATAGTTCTCTCTGGGCTGACGGTGGTGCCTCTGGGGCTGCGCCTGCCGCTGAGGCTGCCTCTGTGCCTGCCGCTGGCCGCCGTGGCCCCCGTGCCCACCGTGTCCGCTGTGGCCGTGCGGGTGCTGGGACTGGTGCTGCACCTGAGAGCTGGCATGCTGCTGCGCTCGTCGTCTCTTCAAAGTACCTGTCAGAGGAAAGAGAGTTAACTGAGCCTGTGGAAAGACTAGTCTGCTCCTAAATGACATCACATTTGTTGTAGCTCTTCTTGACAGATTTCTAGAATATTTGTGTTTTCTTGTTTATGACAGGCCTAATAAATATGTTAGGCACTGTTTATTAGAGACCAACCGATACAGGATTTTTAAAACTGACAGATATTTGGTGATTTTAAAATCCAACATTCTGATAGATTGGCCAGTACTTCACACAAACCATTAACAGATTTGTTATGTGCAGTTATTCATTTACTCATTTATGGTCTGCCTGACTCTGCTCAGATGGTACTGGTACTTCAATTCATTTACATAGCACCAAATCACAACCACTGTTGCCACGTGGGACTTTATATTGTAAGGAAAACACCCTACAACACGAGAGAGAAACCCTCACAATCAGACAACCCCCTATGAGAAAGGACTTGGTGACAGTGGGAAGGAAAAACTCCCTTTTTGCAGGGTCAGGGAAGGGCAGCCATCTGCTGAGGCTGGTTGGGGGTGAGGAGAGGGAGACAGGTCAAAAGACACACTGTGGAAGAGAGCTAGAGATTAATAATAACTAATGATTAAATGTAATAGTTGTGTATAAACACATGGAGAGAGGAAAAAGAGGTGAGTAAAGAAGAAGAAGCTCCCCAGCAGTCTAAGCCTACTGCAGCATAACTATAGTTTGGATCACCTGATGCAGCTATAAGCTTTATCAAAACCTCAGTGCTTTCTAACATTCACACACGCCAGCGGATGCATCAGGGGCAACTTGGGCTTCAGTATCATGCCCAAGGATACTTCAGCATGCCGAGTCTATGGACATGCAGACTGAAGGATAGCTCTGACAGGGATCAATCCACCGATTGACCGCTCAACCACCTGAGCCACAGTTGCCCAGCAACCATCAGCTGCTTGTTGTGTTTGTAGCATTCCAAACACGTGTTGTCAACAGGGAAGTTGCAGAGTGCCCTCTGGTGGACATCCTATGGAACATCAGCACTCATAACATGAAGGGTGTTCATCAAATCCATCTTTCTTTTTAAATTTTAATTTATAAACCGTTATAAATGCAGATACAGATATATCAGCAAATAGCAAATATCCCTCAATGCTTCTCAATCAAATTCACATTTGTCGTGAATTTGTCAATCTATGAGTAAATATTTTCATAATTGTTTTTCAAGAAGTGGCCCACTGGTGTGGCACAAAGATTTTAAATATCAGACACCTTTCTCTAAACAGAAGACTGGAAAACAACAACATAAACAAACATGATGAATGGGCACGATACAAGCGCTAACTAAAAGTGGTTGATGTGTGCATTTTTCCTCTGTAGGCTTCAATCCCTGAACTGGCACCTGGTCATCAAAGCTTTGAGAACCTCCGCTCTTGACAGTCAAATCAAGACATCGTCCAAAGCTGCACTCTCTCACATGTAGAACGCAGCAGGAGGATGGAGGCAGAGCACCCACACGCTCTCTGTGAGTTCACACAGACAGACTCTGTAGCGTAGAGCTGGCAGGTTAATGATTTGCGTCCTCACGGGTAATGGCTAGAAAAGTTCAGAGCTGCAGGTGCATGTGCAAAAACTGCTGCCTTTGCTAGTCAGCACCAGAAAGTAATCACTCACATTTTATTACTGTCAGCGGTTAACTGTTCTGTCCAAGATGTTAAGAATCTACCTGCCACGAGCTGCAGCAGATAGAAGCTAATTGTAAACAAGCTAAGAAAGGTGGAAAGTGAAGACAGGTGACAGCCCTGCTAACCAGGACTGTTTTGCTGTACTTTGATGTGGGAAATAAAGGGCTGTATGTAGGAGTAAGCCTACATACAACACGGTTGTGTGTGAGTAAACTGGCATATTAACAATCGAGTGGAGCAAAGCGTAACCGCATTGTGACTGCAGATGTCAACAATTTTATGAAAGATCCTGCATGTGCTTGAACTGCTACTGTTAGCAACACTCAGCAACCTAATCAGACAGTTTGTATGTGCACAAAGTACCAAACTTTAGCAACTTTTAAAACACTGATCAACTGCTGACATGTGACTTAAAACATCTGAGTTAAATAATTTGAAAATTATTTGTAAACATACATAAAAGCTAAACACTCTCATTAGATGAAGTCTATGTGGTCTTCTGGGCTCACCTGGAAGTGGCTTTGGAGGGGGAAGTTTGGGGTTGCTGCTCGGTGTATGGACACTACAGATCTTAATGAAACCAGCCATCAGCATGATGAGAGCGATACCCATCAACAGCACTGCCCACCAGTGAGCCTGGGACAAATATGAAGCACAAATCAACCCCCAATCAAGTACAAAAACACCTCATTCTAATTAATCATTCACAATCAAGATGTCTGCACATACCACAATCCACTCTGCAATGTTCTCATACAGCTCAGGGTTAAAGATGGCCTTCTTTAGTCTGGCAAGAGGCCCATCTGCGTCCACCAGTCGGCACTTCATGAACACGTCGCAGTAGCCCTTAAAGTCATTGCAAGGCGAGCCAGCTGGCAGCGTGGTGACTTTTTTATTGAAGAAACGAGCCAGACGCTCTGATCCTGTGCTGCTGCAAGTGTTGGGGTTCACTGGGGAGAGAGTCAAATCCAATTCAAATGACAAAAACAAAAGTCAACCTTATATTTAAAAACAGAAAGAGATCACTTATAAAAAGGTGTGAAAAGGGTAAGTGACTCACTCTTCTCCATGCAGCACACGTGGCAAAGCTCAGTCTCGTCCTTGCCATCTTGGCTGGCACAGGTACACGCCTCGAGCCCGTACTTCTCACAGATGGAGCCGGAGCAGCCCTGCGGAGGAGGAGCATGAGGACAGGCGAGATCAGACACTCGCTGGGATGAATATAATGTTGCTATGACAACCAGTTCTTCAAGGTGTGATTTCTTCAGCCACTCACCCCGTTGAGACAGACTTGCGTTTCTCCGTGGCAGGCGGTGAAGTTGGCTTTGGGCTCCGATGTGGGGCACTGGGCACTGACTCCGTTACACATGCCCTGGTGAGCGCACTCTGACTCTTCTCTGCACTTCTCATTACGACCCTTGTAAGTGCACTCAGGCATACAACAAGGACCCTGGCTGGGGCTGGTGGGGAAAGCGAAAAGTGTTAAAAGACTCATTACAAGACAAAGAAACATTAAAATGGTCCAACTTAACATGAGATTGGCATCTACCTGCAGACTTTGTTGGGCTTTAATTTGCACTTCTTGTTGTCAGGCTGGTTGGCATCATAGCAGCACTGGTCCCTGCACTGATCACTATAGCCACAATCACACTCCTCGCCAGGCTCCACCATACCATTGCCACAGATGGGCTGGCCCGACTCTGTTTTGAAAAAGGTTAAAACAGTCGTAAATCAGACATTTATTATTAAAAGCATCTCATTGCAAAAATCAATCAAACCAATATCGGGGGTTTCCCTGCACTGCAGACGTTTTGGTGCTTTTTACACAGTCTGCCATTTACACAACATCATGGAGCGAAAAATGCACCAACGTTTCCTTCACTGTATACACAAATCATACTGATGATGATGTGTAGTCATCCCTGAAAGTCCCATTCTCAGACAGCGCGCGCGCACACACACACACACACACACACACACACACACACCCACACACACACACACACACACACACACACACACACACAC
>JAVDPK010017726.1:0-12096 GCA_034780415.1 Cichlasoma orientale | reverse complement strand
TCTCCTGGTGCTGCGTAGATATCTTTATACTCTTTTTGGGTCATATTTTTCAGTCTGTTCAGTTTTCTCTATTCCCTATTACGTCACAGTATTTGCTGTGGAACTGCTAAACAAGGTCATGGACTACCAGCTAACCAATTTCCACCATTTCTTTCCCCCTCGCAGCGATTCGTCGTCTTCATTCTCCTGCTCTGGGTCAGACTCTGGCTTGAACATGTAAGAGTGGATGGACAAGTCTTCCGTTGTTGACATCTTTAATTAACTAAGACACACCTCAGAACAGGGGTAAACGAGGGGTCTGTGGAGCTACAATAAGGAGGAATTCAGCCCAAAGCATTGCAGTTCTACTTTATATAGACCACAAGTGGATGATTTACATATGGAAAGGAATGATTTAAAAGCATGATATCTGCCCTTTAAAGCTGTGCAGAGGTGCAAGCGTGAGCAATGCCCGCGCACGAGTGTCGGTGACGCAGGTGTTTTTATGATTGGGATGCTGACATGAATCTACGGCGGGGCAAATTATAGAGTTCACAAATACCCAAGAACCGCACACCACACTAAGCACTACTTGTTGCAGGCATGATAGCTAATTTCACTGAAAACTACATCACCTACAAATGTCCTTTCAGTGGTTTCTCTCGCAGTAAGAAGCTCTCAATTTAAGGTTTTAACCCGGAAGATTCATCACTCCCATCGGTTACTGTACTTTTGTTTGTAGCAAATCTTACTACCAGCTATGGCCTGTTTGAATGGTTTCACAGTGGGGGGTTAAAGTCTAGGGGAGCAGTGTGAACTCTGCAATGGATAAATTGTTGGTCCACAAAGCATTCCTATCCCGAATTTTCATCCAACCTTTACAGTAGAGCATTTTAATGAGGCACCCGCTTTTTGGCTGTTGAAGTCGGCGACATTTTCTCTTTCTCGGTTCTATTTTATGAGCGGTGAGTCGATAACTGTGCTTGAAAAGAACAGTATGGGAGCTCTTAGCCTTCACTCCTGGGGAGTTCTGGACACAGAACAACCCTCTGTTAAGATGTCTGCTTTGCTCGCTTTATTGGTGAATAGATCAGTGTTCTTGTTTTTCCTCAGTGCCTTCTCTGTGGAGTCACCCTCACAGCTGAGATGACGCCATCGGCCAACTTTTGACAAAACCTGCTTTATTTTTTATTTAAGTAGAGTAATCCTGCAAAAACGACATGGACTTAATTTTATGGAAAACTTTACGTTATTGTTGATTTTATTAGGGAAAAACAATAAATGAACGCTAACCTATGCTCTGCGTGCGCAAATTTACCGGACAAAGAGCTCACTTCATTCAAGTCAGACAAGCAGCAGAATGAGATTAAATTAAGAGGCGGACAAAAAGAACAGCCGAGGCTCAGCATAATCCTTAAAACAAAATTGTGAGAAAGAGCCGGCGTGTGAAGGACTCCCTCTCTGCATCTCTAGTGATGAGAACATGTTGCCTGGCACACTGGGACCACAAACTGTAATTACCACCCACTATCTTATTGCTTTCTGTTGTGTAAAGAAGTACTAACAAGAAAATTAATACCAAGCGTTTCACAGTTTCCCCATCTGCAGACGTTTTCTTTCATTTATAATCACTGCATATACACTGTAAAAAAAAATTTAAATACTAACTTGCACTTACTTTACTTTTAGAAATCATAAACAATCCACAAAATGTTTTACATGCAGTAAAAACTGCTGGCCAAACCCCTCAGTGACACTTTTTAATTTAACAGTGCAAAGTTTAAAAAAAAAATATTACAGTAGGTGCTGGCTGCCATTTACTAACCGTATTCTGCCATACATACTACCAGGCTATTCATCTAATTCATTATCAGCAACAGTAAACATGTTATCAGCAACATTATCAAACTGATAAAGCAAATCACACAATGCTAGACAACAATTTAAGATAAATCAGTGAAATCATTACCTCTACCCTATATAGATAGGGTAGAGGTAATAATTATAGGAAAATGACAACATACAGAGTCTGACTGCTCGCAAACCATTCTTTCATATGACGACCGCAAACATACAGCCAAAGTCATAAAGAATGATACGCAGCGATAAGAACAATAAGATGACGTAAAGGTAAAGCAACAAAAAGCAGTTGTAGCCTGAATCGAAAGAAGAGATGGGACAATTTATCCAATATGAAGCGCATTTTAAATTTAAACTGTTTAAAAAAAAGGAAGATGCTGCAGTTTATTAGGGAAACTGCATGTTAACAAAAAAAAAAAAACTTATACAACCTAGAGAAAGGAATAATATACCCCGACTAAATTTTCAACATTACCGTCAGAAATTTAGAAAGAAAAATAAAAACACATAAAAAATGTTTAAAAAAGACAAAAGGACACATTCTCTAAAAATGTCATAAATTTGCAGTTAAAAACTGACCAAAACCAACCTGAACATATCAATTTACATCCAAAATGTACAACAGAAATGCAGGATAAATCAGCAATAAGGAAATATTTGAGATTTTAAAATTGAAGCCTCCAGAAGCTGAATAGACACTGCCATGAAGTGGGCACACTCAGATGAAAATGACCTACAGACTTTTTTGAGTCAGTAACTACAGTGCAATGAACAGATGCAAGGATATCGACGGTTATATAAATCATACTGCACCTACACACTGATGCGTTTGTGCGGCATTTTGTGTTTTAAAAATGTCCCAAACCCAACATGGCACACTTGGCTGTTGGGGGAAGAGTTCGGAGCATCTGGCAGATTTTTAGACACGTACATTTGTTTATAACTGTAAATGTACAAAAAAAAAGAAAAAAACAAAACAAAAAAAAAACAACAAAATCTGAAAGGACCCATGAGCATTACTTTCCTGTGATGCTATTTTTACAGGAATTCTTTACATAAAGCCAACACAGCACAGGGCAGCTAAATGCAGACAGTTTAGGACTGCTGCTCAAGTTACAAACTTATATAAACACTGAACTGAATCCATATTGCACTTCTATGCTATCCACTGCATATAAGACCAAATCCATGTAGCTCAGGCTGTGCTCACCCCCAGGGGTAATCCTGTGAGCCTGGAATTGGGTCACCCTTGCGTTTGTGTATATTATTGTCCTTAAACACAGCTTGGTTACTCTGTCACACTCTTCACTCACATCACACGTTGTGATGCTTTCTCTCAATTTCTAATAACACAAATAAAAGCCCGAAGCCTGATGGGACAGTGGGAAATTCCAGCACCGCTGATGAGAAAATATGGTCAGTCCTGTGCCAAAGCACACAGGAAGATGCTATTGTTGACATTTCATTCGCACTGCTCTGTTAAACGGCTGGCTGCAAAAACAAGTGATGCTGCTATACATTCTCTTCTGTGTTTGTAATTTTCCAAGCTGACACGGAGCATTATGTAATAACAACAAAAAAAACAACAGGGAGGACGTTAACGCTTTAACTGCACGGTGCTTGTTTTCACATCATAATGAGTCAAGACACATGTTGAATGCCAGATGACAAACAATGCTTACATCATCACTGTTGTCAAACCAAATCTTAACAAACCCTGAAGCGTTCAGGACAACGTTCAAACACGCCGAACATCCGCTCTGGATGTTTATTACGCAACTTGCACCGTTTGGAACATCTTCTCAATCTGTGAAGCTCGAGACCTTCATCTTTGTGACATTGTTGCGTCGCAGGTACGGGGGCTTAGTATTAAATTAAAGCCAAGAGGATAAAATTTGTAACTTGTACAACTTGTACAAAACTTGCGGAGAACAGCGTGTGCTGATAGCGCTGCATGACAGACTGTGCCTCGTCTACTGATAATAGCCGACAAAGAAAGAGCGCTTACCTCATGCAAATTTAGCTCTTTGACTTTTTCCTTTTGAATTACCTAAAGGCACAATGACAGAAAAAGAAAAATTAGTCACAGGTTAACATTGTATGACAATATAAATATAAAAAAAATTCTGAGCAAAAACAAGCCAACATTAGACACAAAAAAATATGTGATTAAGACAAAAACAATCAGGATGAAGAGGACGGACGAAATGATGTCCTGAAATACAGTTGTAGCTTTCCAGTAAATACATGTGCAAGACATGTGTTTACACTATATGATGACATGTTTGGATGTTTTTGCATGCTGGTATTACACAGTAATACATGATTTAAACTCATTTATGAACTGCACCCTCTCCAGCTTTACCGGCTATTATCTGCTCACATCTTTAATGCGAGCCTGTTTTTTCCAGCCGAGATTCCCCTTTAACTTAACTGCTCTTTACTTAATTTGGAGGTCTTGGGAATGCACCTGTGTTTGCCACAAACTTGTGAATAGTTTGAAATGAGATAACTCGTAACCTTCAAAATCCCTGCAGCTGACTACAGAGTCAGCAAAGGGAATTTTAAATGACGCACAGCTGATTCAAACTAGACACTGCAATGACACCGCATATGATTTCTTATGTCTGAAGTGTAGTGTGTGTGTGTGTGTGTGTTCTCTTACTTGTTTGTAAGCATATAGCTCTTTGTGCGCCTGGTGCCGTAACCTGGGGAGAAGTAAAGACAAAACACCTTTTTGATTAATAATTGACCTCTCTCACTTGACTTTATAACACAGATAAACAATCCATACATTCTGAAAAAAACAAAAACAAATCTATATTTCCTTGCCAATATTGGCCTAAAGACATTAGTCTACTCTAGTGTGTCCTTGGGGGTGTTTTAATTAAATGAAATTCTCTATTATACTGTAATAATTTAGTGTGTGTAACTAGTCCAGATTTTCAAAATTCTTTGCAAAGAGACAAACAAAGAGCAGAGCACAATCGTCAGATATGTTTGAGTTGTGCATGCTCCTCGTGAGTGCACGAGGTCTGTCTCTGGCAATCTTCACCCCACACTCAGGGTAAGTAAAATATTTTTAAAGCAATGTCTTTTTAAATATCGTTCATAATGTGGTAGGTGAGAGCAGGGAAGAGAGTCTGGAGAGATCAAGGTATGCACTGGAGAGAAGAGCAATGAAAGCCAGCAGACGCAAGACACAATACATGTGTGAATGAGAGGGAGACAGGTGGAAAGACAAACATGCGAGGTGCAGAGGCAGTGATGGTTGATGAGTTTAAGTACCTGGGGTCAACCATCCAAAGCAAAAGGACAGTGCACAAGAGAGGTGACGAAAAGAGTGCAGGCAGGGTGGAGACAAGCATCAGGGATGATTTGTGACAGAAGAACAGCAGCAATAGTGAACAAGTTGGTAGTGAGACCTGCTATGTTGTATGGTTTGGAGACTATGGCACTGACTAAAAGACAGGAGGCAGAGCTGCCAAAATGTCCACTGGGAATGACCAGCAGGGGCAGGATTAAAAATGAGTACATCAGAGGGACAGCTCAGGTTGAGCAGTTTGGAACCAAAGTTAGAGAGGCAAGGCTGAGATGGTTTGGGCGTGTGCAGAGGGGTGATATTGGCTATAGTAGTCAAAGGATGTTGAAGATGGAGCTGCCAGGCAGGAGGAAAAGCACAAAAAGGTTCATGGACGAGCGACAGAGGACATGCAGAGGGTTGATGGAGGCAGATGAGTCGCTGTGGCGACCCCTAAAGGAAGCAGCCGAAAGAAGAAGATGATGAAGGAGAATGCAGTAGTAAGCAAATTACATATTTACAGATAGCCTTGGTTCCTTGTCAAAACAAACACTGAACATAAGGTTAAATATCAACTCACATCACCCAAAACACAATGGATCATACATTAAAAACATTACTGCAGGTTGCTGAGGCACTCTGCAAAAGCTTGCACAACAAGAGTACCAGTCGATACCCAAGTTACAAAATAACTCAGAACAGTGAGAGAACAGGAAAAACACTGGATAAGAGGTTCTAGGTACTGAGAGGGAGATTAACAAATTAAAAAATATATATAGGGAAGGAAAAAGCAAGAGAGATAGAGATAAAAATTCATAGGTTTGTAAGATTTACCTCCATTATAAGTAACCTTAACCTCTCGCAGCAGAGTGAGAGGGATCTGTAAAACAAGCAGCACAGTCTAGGAGAGAAACTGACATTTTGAAAGAGGTCAGCAGGTAAAGGTGCAGAGACTCCCAAGGGTGGGGGAGAAGATCGTGGGAGGGTGGCTCATGGGTGACTAATTGGGTGCTCATTAGCCCACAGGTACAATAAAAGTGGGCAAACGTGGGAGAATGCTTAAATATGGAAACCAGTTGTCAAATAGGACCACTCTCTTAAATCTATCAGAATTACTCTGCAGTCAGTGCCACCTACATAAAAATGTGTCTCATCTACCCTGTGCTACCATAAGCACGTAATGAATATTATAAACTGCAGTGATGACTAACTGGTAGATTCAAAATTACTTGCTGCATTTGTTCACATTGAACATGAGGAAACTTTAATGTTGTTCTCGTGAATTTACCTTTAAACTGCTCCTTTCCCCCCCAACACCCAATACCTGAGAGACTCTCAATCTTTGTGCAAACTGCACTCCATATTTCACACGTGTCTGTGTATGGGATGGAGACTCACTGAGAGAGGTGGTCGAGTTTTTCTGTGAGAGTCTGCCTTCTGTCAAAAGACGTGTGCATGTATGTCTCTGCTGGAATGTCACAAGTCAACTCTAACATGTAACTTCATCTCGCCCTCCTCACCACTGCCAATTATGCTTTACTGCACAGAAAAAATTTCATGATGGTGTGAGCCGTGACTATAACCGTCCATAAAATATTAAGGAAGAATTGTCCTAACATGCAGCAATCCTGCCATTTTTTTCCTGTTATCTGACACCATTAGAAAATATTTATATTAATCACGATGGTGCATATACTCATAACTCACTTAGGGCCATTCCTTTGGGAGACTGCATCTTTAGAAGCCTTATATAGAGCCAAAACTGCTCTTTTGCACTTAGAGAGTAAACCTGGCAATCTCAACTTTTAGTATTGAATCATGGTACTGCATCAAAGTCATAAAGTGTCTCTTTACAGTAAGATGAGGAATTGTAAGGACACAAGAGTAGTTAATCTACTTACCATTTGCCCTGCAAGACAGGACATGACAAGACGGCGAGGGGAGAAATTTTTGGGCAACTGCTGCTTCTCACTGTTTTAGATAAAAAATGCTGGGCATTATTTCTGTTCAGTTCGCTGCTGCTCAGAGAAAACCCATGTTGCAACAGCAGCTAGGACAATTTGATTAGGGCAGTCGGCTTGTGAAGGAGGGAGCAAGGGAATGAAATCATGTCCACACTAATACGCTTTAATTTTAAAAAGCGAAGCTTCCTCTATGTTTATGGCTAGTGTCCACATGACCCCTCTTTAGAGTTCTGGAAATGCTGTTGAACCCATCTTAGCTTACCCTGTTGCACATGTATCACATGTGTTCCCAGAAGTGGGAACACAGTTAAGTTCAGTCAGAAGTGCCCAGTGAGAAGGCGGGACATCAACTGATCCGCTGTGAATCCTCTGGACCTTTGCCTGTTCTATTCTCACATTCAGACATTATACACACTAGAAACATGGCAGATCACAGACAGTTTAAGTGTGATGCTAGGGATGTCACCGTACTAGAATTTTAAACTTGATACCAATGCCCAGGAAAATGCTCAATGCTCGATGCAGTTTTCAACACCAAGGGGATAATTTTACACAATTAAGAGTCTCGGTCTTTAAGAGAACCATAACACTTTTGAGACACAAATAATTGTTATCCTGTTAAATTAAACACTCTATTTGAAGGCTTGTGCAAATGAGTAATGAGTCTGGATTAGTATCTGATTAGAGATTTATAAAAAACAAAAAACACAACCCTACTCTGTGCACACTGCCTACAGTGCTTATGATACTTAAATTTTAAATACAAAATTTTGGTATCTAAAGACACCGTAAGTATCAGTTCTGGTGGCATCCCTAGTGAAGACTGCTTTCATCTGCACATCCAGACACAGATTTGGAAACTGTAACACAGACACTTGTTTGCTGCCTGACTGGGTCTCAGTCCTCTAATTTATCACACCCCTATCACATGACCTTTAGAAAGAAGACAGCCTTGCCTAACAGTAGACATTTCAACATGGATTATGAATCATATCAACTTCATGTTACTATCTACATGAATGCGATGTGCACTTTTAGGCATTTTAGTAAAGCCAGAGATTATTGTTTAAAAACCCTCATCTTAGGAATTGTTTTTGTTTGGAACACTGTTTCAAAATTAAAACGTATTAGTGTAGATGTAGCTGGTAAGTAGCAACCTCTACTTTTTCCTTTAAGGGAAATAATTACACTAAAGACGCTGTGCTTACAAAGGGGCTTAAAAAAAGATGAATGTTATTAGTTACAAGCAACATGTTTAAACACCAGTGGAAGTTTAATGCATATCAAAAAGTTTACTTTAGGAAGTTAAGTGGCAATTAAGCAAAAAAAAAAAAAAAAAAAAAAAAAAAATAATTAAGTCAGAACTAGTTACTTTGACGCCAAGTGCCATGATCATCACAATGTATAAAAAGCCACCTTGGATCTCAGCCTAATATCACTCTTTTTTTATATGCTTTAAGGTAAATTGTAGTATCAGAGAAACTTTCTCCAAACTGTGCTGTTGAAACCTTTTTGCCTACTTGTGAACTATTAGCAAATACTTATTAACACATTTCTCAAAAATAAAAGAAGAAAATGACAGCTGTTGTTTTTTTTTCCTTTTTCCAAAGCCTCAGCTGAAAGCAGCAGTGACCAGTGTCATGCAGCATGTTGTTGCAGGCTACATCGTTACAAGACGCCGCCTTGGACAGATGCATGGCTCATTCAGGATGCACGTATTTCTGACCTTCACTGCAGCATTTCTATCGTTTTGCATTACTAGTAATAAAAGGTCTCATTAGCATTAAGTCGCTTTCAGTCTCCTCATTATGCAAAAATATGGACGAAGTTAAAGTGAAACAGTACAAGGGCAATTCTGAATGAATGTGAGACAAACAGACCTAAAGAATGTGTTATCATGTAGTTGCATAATGAGAGTATTAACATGCAGCTCTTGTAATTTTCAAGTCTGAGATAAGTACTGGTGCTGATGATTTGGCGGTCAAGAGGTACACTGTGTTCAAAGCCAGCACGATGTTCTAAAATATGCTTCACACAACCGCTTCTGAACGAGGCTGTGAATTACAAACGCGCGTGCAAATTCCAAACCTGCTGGGGTCGATGTACAGGAATGGGGTAGCAGTCGTCGAAATTTGCTACTTAATTTGAAAGTGTAAATTAATTTATAAGGCAGGCAAATCTGAGAGAACACAGAGCCAGTGGAGATACTCTGTGTGGATGTTTTTTTGCCAGTACCACCACAAAAAGCTAAAAATGTGTTTCTTTAAAGAGATGAATAAATATTTGCGCCTTGCATCCTAGCTTTTCAGAGCATGCATGTGTTACTAGCACCAGACTAATGATTTGTTGCCTGTATGACACTTGATGCCACAAACCTGCATGGCAAAGCAGCATCACACACTATAAAAATTCTAATCCTCCTCTAATCCAAAGCTTACCTTATTAAGTAGCAGCAGAAGAGCAGGCTGAGGATGAAGACAAAGATGGCTGTCCCAAACACCACAATGTAGATGTTAAGGGGAAGGTTCTGGAACCCTATATTTGGCATCCTGAAACTGTAGTGTGGGAAATCGGAGCTCATGGATAACCTGGGCGGAAAGAAACAAAGTACATAAGTATTTGCAGACAGTAAAACACTGCACAGACACTGCCCCGCCCCCTACTTCCGGTCCGCAACTTATGTCAAAAATAACATACAATTTGGCCCTTTAAGTTACTTTTTTTGACATTTCGCTTAACCCTCTTGATTGGACTGGATGGCGAAAGTAGTCAGCTTGTGCCTTTGTTCAGGAGACTGTTAGGTCCACCAAATGGTCTCAAAATGCCTCAGATGATGTCCAAAATGCTTCAGCCCCCAGACCCCCGGCCTTCGCCTTGCACTAGGGAAAATTCACACTCCTCATCTAAAGCTGGGGAGTGTTAATTTTCACACACCTGCCAAATACATAAATCCAGGACTGCGTGTGTGTTTGTGCTCCTCATATGACAAAACAAATACCAAAGACATTTTAAATGGCAACAAAAGTAATATGGATTTAGACAAATACAGAAATGCAATATAGACATAAACATATGATTTAAAAAAAAAAAAGAAGAGGAATTTATGTTGCATCCTCTTGTGTTTAAAACCTGTCACAGCATTACCCGAGCAGAAAAGTAATGCATTAAAGATGCAACAGTGGCTTCAGTATGCACCCAGTATGTTTTGTTCACTGTTTGTACTTCTGAAAAACTAATTCATCAAATCCAAGGAACACCAACAAGGATCTAGTGGCCAAGTGCTCTTAATCAATATAGTATCAAAAAGGACAAGGCCAGGCATGTCTAAGCCCATCCACAGAAAATGAGAAGGGGGGACAGGAATAACATTTGCTCCTTTTGGATCCATGTCGTGTGCTCCTCCCTCTTCCCTAAAGGCTTCATTCCTGTACACTTCCCGAGTGGAAAGCTTTGGAGGTTTTACCGAGGCCATTAACAATCCTCTGCTCACATAACATTACATGTTTCTATTACATAACAGAGGTATCTTCATATGGCGAACACATCCTCAGCTGTATTTCCAGAAGCTATAAGAATCTATATAGCATTACTCCACCTGGTACTAGCAGTCATGATAGACGCCTCGATCCGGAGCCACAAGTCAGCCCTGCATAAAAGGGGTTGGCACAGTGTCTCTTTCTAGCTTTACGCAAGAGCAATGTAAGGCACCTGGTTTATGATACTGGAGAAGAAGGTGTCAAGAGTAAAGAAGCTTGATGTTCTCCTAACAAATGTTTCAGCTTAGCATTAGACTGCAAAGCTAGCAAGTTTTATTCCATAAATATAGAAAGCTCTGACTGAAGTGAGCACATAAAAAGAGATTTTGCTAAAGGGTGCCACGAGCCCACCACCACCACCACCACCCACCCCAAAGGCTATTTAAAATATCCTAAACTGAGTCATTCTGGAGGACGTTTAAATGATTCCACACGGGGGATCCAAACTGTAAAGCTAAATATTAATAATTCATGAACTACCGACTTTAAGTGCTGAACGGCACAAAACAATTTAGCCAGTGATTTTACCAACTAACTGAACCTGGGCAGCCTCACTTGTGTCAAACTGGAGCCCTTAGCTCTCTGTCATATTTACAAACACAGTCCAGACAACCATGCGATGAACATGTGTCTGTGCCGCACGCCTTTGAAACAATCTGAGAAACGCCTCCAGAAAAACTTGAAAATAAAACGCACATTTTATTCTTTGCAACAGATTCGCCCTCTTTGGCACTTTTACATCTATTCATATACTTACAATAATTTCATAAAGTCATTACATGCTAAACAGAGTGAACATGTCTGTAACTTGGTAGCTTAAACTACAAGTTATTTCAGCCCAACTACCTGTTATCCAATTTTTATTAAATAGGTGTCAAACTGAACTGCATCACTGGATCTTTTTTAAAACGCAGAACAAAGAAACACGCATACATACATACATACCCTATTGGTGGTTTCAAGCTGAAGAGCAGAAAAGTCTGTAAACATCTGTAACACAGGCCTTTAAAAAGTGCCATGCCCTGTCCTTGAGAGCCTTTGCAGTGAGTTCCTACTGTTGATTTGTTTGGATCATATCTGTGCCCTATTCATCAAGGCTCCCTGCCAGACTCGAGCCCCACTCTGCTCACTGACACCTTCTGGTTTCTCTTTCTTAACTACAGCTGGGCCAATGCCGGATTTTGGGGCCAATGCCGACTTGCAAACTGTAGTAGAGATTGCAAGTTGGAGACACGGCTCCAATCCAAACCACACTCTGCTCAGATGTGACCAGTGATGTGACTCTAATCTGTCTACTTTTTTCTGGTAACGCGTTACTATTTGCAGTCCAGCAATCAGATTAAAGTTACTTATCCAAGTCACTGTGCGTTATTTTTCTGATTTTCCTCAGTACAAAGATATATTGTTGCTTTCTTCTTGCGTCTCGGGGAGTGACGTCTGGCCGATGCGACAGTTC
>JAVDPK010017724.1:0-12108 GCA_034780415.1 Cichlasoma orientale | reverse complement strand
CAAATTGAAAGGAACTATAACTTAACATATTATTATGTTTGCTGTGTGTTTATTGTGCTTCATTTTAAATCTCTATTTGTTCTGTTTTCTGGAAGCTTGCCACACCTTGACTGCTCTGTCCCATCTATTTCGCTAACGCCAGTGTTAGTGCCTGTTTATGATACATAACTGATAATGTAATCATCCATGAAAGCACACCTTTATTCCGCTTGCCTTTTCCTCCCTCTGTATTTTTTCATTTGTTTTGTTTTTTTTTAGCTTCAGAGAGACTTGAGACATAATTGTGATGATCTACTTCACCTCACACATTTACAGTGGATGAACTTGACCCCAGCTCTGCCGATGAAAATGATTCAACCAGCAGCACTAGGCTGTCAGTCTGTTAACATATTTGTCAGAATATTTCACTTTCTCTTGCATGATTACTACTGATATTGTACATGCAAAAAATAAAATAATAAAATATTTCATTTTAATTTTATTTAATTAATATAAAAAAATACGAACGTGTCTTGTGTGAAACTTCTACTGCGCTTGGGGGCCCCCTGCTGGTATGGTGTCTCTGCATGAGCCCTTGAAGCTGATATAATGGGTTGGGATGGTGTGGTAATTTCGTCAAAGCGCTGTGAACCTATAGCCACTAGATGGCGACAGATTTCTTTCCTTTCCTCACATGTATATATATAGTACATCTGTTTTTTTGTTCAGGAAATCCAATCAGTAACTCTACTCACCTCTTCCATTAAAGGTTCAGGTGACACCCTCCCCCAAGAACTCGGGATCAGAATCAGAAGCCCTTTATTGTCATCAAACACAATATATCTGCTCTGAATTTTTATGCACACATGATTAGTGATGGTATGATGAGACCCCGTGAATGTGTCGAATCAACTGCTTCACTCGAAGCCCCATTTAACAGCTCATTCAGGAGTATTGAACATTGCATTTGACGTACAGCATTCCTACTGTTATGTCACATGTTGACTGGCGAATCTTTTAGCATAATTATGCAATTATTATGTCAAAATCTCCATTTGCGGTATTGTAAAACCAGATTAAATAGATGATCTATGCTGATCGTGGTATATCTAAGTATCAATAGATCAGTTGTGGTATATCAATACAGTACTGTATATAGACAGTGTGTGGCGTGTGCTTGTGGATAAACAGTTACAGGAAGTGCTTGATTGGAGGGGGGTGCTTTATTGATTTTTATTCACAAATTAAAAAAAAAAAAAGACAGCTTTGGGGCTCAGGCGACTCCTTCTTTTAGGTGGAATTTCCCCAGCCTCAGAAAACACTCTCTCACAGACTGCAGAAGCAGGGCGCGCTGAAACTGAAGCGCTAATGTGTACAGGTGAGGATACAGGTGCTTCTGATTATGCTATAACAGTGGATCAGACACACCTCAGATCACCCAGAACACATCCTCTATTTCCCACGTCTTTTTCAGCAACTCGAATCACATAATGAGGCAGTCACGCGATTTAAGAAAACGGGGCCCCGTTTGGCTTTTGTCACGTGATATTCTGAAAACACAGTAGGGGCCTCGACACAGGCTTCAATCGGAAACACCCCCTTTGCTCGACACAGGCCTCGGGGCATCAGACGTGCTGTAACATCACTAGGCATGACATAACTGAACGCACTGAGCTCAGGAAATCTGTAGTGGGTTTAGTGGCTTTTGGATGTGAGGAAGGTGAGTGTTTTCACTTTTAGAGAATTTCTCATGAAATTCAACTTATGCAATTGAAAAAACATAACAATAAAAGCACACAAAAGGGCGTCTAGTTTAGGATTTGTGACACCAGAGATGGGTATCTAACACTGTTTGGACAGCCCTGCTATCCGTTGCGTGTATTTGCTTTAAAAGGGGAACTGATTATGAAAGTAAAACGCTCCTCCTCTTTTAAATCTTAACTCAGCAGTCTCGTAAATCACTTTGAACTGGACTCTTCGCGGGTCACACCACTGTCGGACCCTGAGCACAATGGAGAGATCAGCTTCCAGACAGACCAAGAAAAAAGTTGTAGCAGTGGTGGGAGGTGGTTTGGTAAGACAAGAAAGTCAGAGTGAAATATTGATGTGATTTTTTTTTTTTTTCCATGGCATGTGTCTTTTTATGTGTGGGAGTTTAACACTTCTTCTACAGTGTGGCTTAGGAAGTGTGTATGCATTTTTAAAGGAGAAGAGTGTTTAGCAATGGTGCAGCATTCAGTAATAATATTAGTGTGTAGTCATAAGATAATTATGTGTATATATGCAGAACTGAGATTATTACAAGACCTTCAATAAACTTTCTCTCCACTCCAGGTCGGGGCACTGAATGCCTGCTTCTTTGCCAACAGAGGCTTTGATGTGGAACTCTATGAAAGTCGGGAAGGTAGAATTCAAAGCTTTTCTTTTCTCTCCTTTTCTTTTTTTAAGCCTGCTTTTCTTAGTTATTAATATTGTCACACACCACTCTCTGACAAATACACCCACACACTAATGTTGCAGTGTTACTGAACATTACACACGTGTAAAACATGCGATTTTTTTGGTCAGATATCCGGCGAGCTAAAGTTGTAAAGGGGAGAAGCATCAACCTGGCCTTGTCTCATCGAGGCCGGCAAGCACTAAAGCATGTTGGACTGGAAGAGAAGGTACGCCGATTACGTGTAATCACTGTTTAACTAGTAAAGTGGAGGTGAGGCCAAGTTCACAGGGGCATGGAGATCCTTTCCTGCTTGTCTGTTGGTCCAAATGAGGGGAGTATTCTGGTCTAAGACCTGTTGAACCACATATTATAGACCATGGTGCATCTATCCAAACCTTTTTCATTTTATTTTTTTTTATTTCTAGCAATGAAATATTAAATACAGTCTGCAGCCATGCTCCAGGGAGTGTGCCACTCTCCTTTTTTTTTGCTCACACTCCACTCAAGATGTTTTATGCTGGCCATCTGAGCTCGGTGACCCTTTTTGTTGCTCCAAATTTGCTGCACCGATCACGTCATGAGACAACTCTGTATCAGTCCCTTATTTTTACACTTGCATGACTTTTTTAGGTCGACAGAATAAGGCCCGCTTCACCAGGTTTTCACATATACTCTAAAGGGCAGACGCTGAGTCACTGCACCCACGAGCTGGCTCTCCAATGATTGTCCTTGTTTAACGTTTGTGGAGATTTCTCTGTTGCAGACCACAACGTTATATACAATTACTTATCCTAATGTTTTAAGATTAAAGATGTTCTGCAGTCATTCTTTTTTCTCTCAGATTGTCTCCCAGGGAATCCCGATGCAAGCAAGGATGATCCATTCACAGAGTGGGAAACAGTCCCCAATTCCTTATGGCAAGAAAGGCCAGGTGAGCCTTACCAAGTGCACTACTGCTGTCATATAACTGTAGAAATTTCTATTTCTGTGATGCCTCATACTTACACAATCATAAAAAAAAGTCAAAATGAATTGAATGACACTCTAAAGACTGAAAAATGAGCAGATAATATGTTGTGTATGTGTGTGATGTATACTGCTTCTGTTTCATTGACAGCATCTCCATTATTTCCCATTATTAGGCTACAGAAAAATAATATTAGACAAGTGTCTGGTTGTTACTAAACATACTGTAAGCGTTGCCTCATCTATAGAGATTCGGCCTGCACATTAATTATTCATTTCGCAGCTCGCTAGACCGCGCGCCCGTTCAAACGCACACTCGCACACTGCTGGTCGCTCGCTGAAGTAACCCAAATGATGACAACTGCAAGTGACAGGCTGTGCAGTCAGAGTTGAATTTTTATCACACAACAGCGATAGGGACCAACAAAACTGAGGCTTGTTTTTATAAAATGTCAGTTTTTTAGGGTGTGTAGTAGTAGAAGTAGTTAATTGGAGTGCCAGCGGTTTGGCAGGGATTCTTCATCTTGTGGGGACCTACACGGTTGGGTGGGGAAAAAAAAGCTAAATTATACAGTGCAGAGAGTGAAAGCAGAGGCAGGTGGCCTAAACCCTAGAGACTTCCTGTTCCCATTTGGAAATGAACAGTTGATAAGCTGTACCTGTACAACAGCACCACATTACAGATTGTTCTCCTTTCAGTACATCCTGTCGGTAGACCGAGCCAATTTGAACAAAGAGCTGCTAACAGGTAAGAACATAAACAGTGTCTCTGCATGTGAGATGAAATTCCCGAGCAACAGTCATAGCAAAATGGACATTTTTATCAGCCAAACAATGAATCTTTGTTACAAAGAAATGAGTCGAAATGTGATTTTTTTGACAGTTTTCGCCCCTTTCAGACCTGCAGTTTAACTTGTTGGTGTTCAAATGAGACATTTTTACATAAAGGTCAAAATGGCACATTTACCACACTTTTCCACACACGACTGAAGAGTGGATTAACTTAAAGTACAGCACCTGAGTTAATCAGTATTTGACAAAAGTCCCAAATAAATGTCATGACATTCAATGCTTTATGCTCACTAATGAGCTTTAATGATTAAAGTGATGCAGACATATACTGGTGGATTTATTTCCTTAGCACTTTATTCCTTCACAAAGCCTCAAGTTAAAGTATATACCCCCTTTATGTTCTAATTCTGTTTGATTATTATTGCGCTGAGCTTTGAGCGCTGCAGACGCCCGCTGCGCACCAGCTTTATACAAGTCTTCAAACTGGCAGAGTGCGTCACGCGACGTCAGAGGATATGTTGGTGTTTCAGCTAAAAAGGATTTTGCCGAATATTTAATGAAGAGCCTCGGCGTACGTTCGGAGATAACGTGCGACAGCACGGGCCTGCATTTAATTAGATTGCCTGCTCGTGCAGAAAAAGAGGCTGATTGCAAAGCTGTCACTCTTATCAGGGTCCATCCAGGCTTCTGGAGTTAACGCTGAGATTAAGAGATTTTGGAAAGTGTGGCAGCCCTAAAACATAGGTTTTCACAAAACCAGTTCCACCGTCTGCTGGTGTTCATGAGATTCATGCTGATTGCCACAAGGCCATATTCCCCCCAGTGGCTGAAAGTCTCCTGATAATTTTAATGAAATATTTGAAATGTTAAACTGATGCCGTTGTGTCATGCCTGCATCAGTGCCATAAGCTCTCTTTGTAATGTTTTACTCTCACAGCGGCAGAGTCGTATCCCAACACAAAGATGAACTTCGACCACAAGCTGCAGGACTGGAATGCTGAAACGGGTCTAATGACCTTTGTCAGGTAAATAGTCACATGCACCCATACATGCAGGGGGTTACCGAAGAAGCAGATCTGCACGCTGGGATTCTTTGTTTTAACTCTGGATGTATTGACTGTGGCCCCAGTACATGTTAAGGTCGGGGAGGGTGAGCGACGAGTTGTCTTTGAAGCTTTGTAATTGGTTCTCCTTGAGGTAAATGTGGCACACAATTTACAACTCAATTAATAGTGAAACACCTCTGGGTCTTCTTAGTCGTGGTGATTAACGTACCCATGCGGTAAATTATTAACACAGCAGGCAGGGGCGTAAACTCTGCTCAGTTTGATCACAGGGTCCTAAATTGAATTCAGCCTTATCTAAAATGTATAAAAATCCATTTGCTGTCGTTCCTGTTTGTTTATTCATTTGTTTCCCTAGTGGTACTTCATTAAATGTGGTCCAGAATGAGCCAATGTGAAATCAGTGCTCTTAAACACGCTTTGATCTAATGAAGTCTGCTCTGAAGGCGCCGACGTGACGCAGCCACACACCTTACACATCCAGGGCACGTCGCTCCTCTTCTGCTGTGGTTGAACTGTGGCAGGTTATATTTGTTCTCTCCAGCTTGCGTAATTAAAAGCACACGAATGACCTGCTGCCACTGTCGTAGTTGCATCCTCCCATACTACGTGGGAAATGTGCAAAGAGCCATCAGCATGAAATATGTAGATGCAGATGACCTCGCTCCTGTCTTCGCAGAATCCATGCAATAGTCTATTGCAGTGCTGCAAATGGAATAACATATAAATTTAAAGAATGTGAAACCAGCATCCCATCGTTGGGAAAGCAGATGCTATCAGATTCACTATGCACTAGATAATTATACGACTTTAAAGCTGGTCATTAACAATTATAAATCCACTTAGCTGAAATGGTTGAAATGACAGTGCAGCACCCATCTGTGTTCAGTGTAAAGTAACTATGACTGAAACTCTCATTACTGGGTTGACTGGAAGCGTTCTGAATTGGAAGGCGTTGTGTCAGATCAGGGACAATAAGCAGATGTCCAGCACCGGCATTATGGACGGGCCTCAGGGGTCCAGGCCTGCCCAATAAAGTCGCTGTGCCCTCTCAGCTGAAATTCACTTCAACTATAAATTACACAAATTTATTAATCCACAGACAAAACCAGATATTTTTTCACTCTTATAACTGTTGCTACATTTCTCTGAGTGGACTGTGAGTGTGTGGATGTAAAATGGAATAGCAAAGTGACTTGAGCCAAATGCCCCCCTGTCAAAGCGGGTTGCCCGTCCAGTTCACGTGGTCTGCTGCCAACCCTGCAGGGGTCTATTATTAATGAATGCTATCTTAACATTCAAAATATGTATGGCGACCCAATGAAAGATTTAATTATCTTTTATTAGCCATGCTTTCAGTTTCATTCCACAGATGGAAATCTGGGTCAGTCGTTCGGTGCGCCACTCTAGTTCTTGTCTTAACACTCGTGCTATTGGAAGGAAAACTGTAAAATGTTGTGCAGACATTCATGTTCATCAAAAGATGAATCACCATTAAAAAATAGCTTTGGTAAATTAAAAAAAAAAGAAAAAAAAAAGTCTTTTTGCATTATCAAGAAGTTGGTATTTCTGGTTTTGACTATCAACACCTATTGGACCCCAGCTTTGATTTGCCCAGCACTTTAATGATAACAAAAATATGTAAAGTGAAAGGACATTGTTGTCAGGTGTGTGTGTGTGTATTGTTAATTAGCAGAAGTATCATTGTAACAAGCTAACAAGCGCTGCAAGTAGAGGAAAAAAAAACCTGTGTTGAAATTTTGTCTTTAGAAGTTTAAAGGGATCTACTTTAACTCAAACCTGCATTTTTAAGGTAAATCTATCAATGCAGTTTTTGTTGTCAAAAAAACCCCAATAAATTAATTTGATAGTAGTTCACAATAGAGCCCACAGATTATGGTACAGTTTCATAACTTTAACATTTACACTTTAATTTTTTGAAGGTGTAAATGCTGTATTATGTTATCATTAATTTTCACCAGCTAAACTTTAACTAGACTAAACCTAATCTAGTTTTATACAGGACCCCCTACACCCCAGCCTCCTGGGCGACTCCTATATTTGATGATTTACTCAGAGGTGGGGAGTTTTGGCCTTATTCTTTTACTCTTTATACTACCCCTGCCACATTAGCATATTAGCATCATCATTGTGGTTTACCTGCTAATGCGTGTAGCCCTGAAGAACAGCTAACTTAGGCTGCATACGCTCATTTTCAGGTGGACTTGTCAGTTATTTGAAGACCCAGTTCAGTCTGTGCAGTACTGCATCATAGAAGAAATGACCTGAAACAGATGAATGCAAACGGGCTGAAAAAGAATTAAATGCATTTAAATAACTTGCACTCTGCCACACTGTTTACTGGTGTATGGTGCTCAAGCAATTTGGCAACACTAAATATAATTTTGTATTCTG
Source organism: Cichlasoma orientale (assembly GCA_034780415.1). Taxonomy (NCBI): domain Eukaryota; kingdom Metazoa; phylum Chordata; class Actinopteri; order Cichliformes; family Cichlidae; genus Cichlasoma; species Cichlasoma orientale. The sequence goes on along the minus strand of JAVDPK010017724.1, from coordinate 4,452 downwards.
CAAGGATCATTAAATAGGAAGATGAGTTGCCAAGAAAATATTGAGAAGTAGTTAACTTTTGCGGCACTAGCATCCACCTACACACGCTGTCCTGTGAGCAGCATCAGATGTGTGGTCATATATAAGACCTGGAACCAATGAGGAACCCATTGCATGTAGCACAGCAGACTGTGTGACTCTTGCTGTTTACAGGAGCTTTTATAGGCAATTGCAAAAGTCATTATTTTTACCATCATTCATGTAAGTGAAATTTTCAATAACCACTAAATGATCAGCATGTTATAGAAATAGCTCTTATTTCCATAAGAGCCAGGAGGTCGATTTGAATCTCCACATGAAAACAATTATAAAATTCTGAATTTGTCATTTTAATATATTTCTTTTCATTAAAAAAATGTATTCAGCTGTATCTAATTGAGCATTCAAGACGCTACAGTTTAAGTAAACTCAGGCTTTCAGTCAATATTACATTTGTGTCTCGTGCAAATATTAAGCTAATGGGCGTGGGGCTGAGCAATTACCACATTTTCTCAGGTTAAGCATCAGGGGAAAAAAGTTTGTTTATAAAGCCAAGCATCACCTGCATTGACAGTTCTGCAGGCACAGGGACACTGCTTCCAGTAAGCCTAATGGGGAATGGATAAGTTGACTTAGCTCAATGCTTATAAGTATTTTTTTGTGTTATTAAGAGCTCTTAGGCATACACATGGAAGCAATTAGCCCTTTTAAATAATCCCTAAATTAATCAGTTTTTAATGGAGTTCATTTGTAATGTTGCTGATGTGTTTCTCAGGTCAGACGGGTCCAAGGAGCAGGCCAAGGCAGACTTGATTGTAGGGTGCGATGGAGCTTTCTCTGCCATCCGCAAGCAGTTCCTTCGACGCAGCCGCTTCGACTACAGCCAGACCTACATACCTCATGGCTACATGGAGCTCACCATGCCACCCATTAATGGAGAGGTCAGCACGGTGCTAGTATCCGGCTCAGGAAAATTCAGCTGCAGTTGTGGCTTCAGTTCTAGTTATCTTTATGTTGATTTAATTTGTCCTGGCCCGACTCTCTTCATCATCTCCAGTTTGCTATGAAGCCCAATTATCTACACATCTGGCCACGAAACACATTCATGATGATTGCCCTGCCCAACTTGGTAAGTGTGAACTTCTCCTCTTCAGTGTTTTGCTGTTTTCCAAAAACTATATCCATGAAGTAAGCAATTTAAAATTTGTTTATTTGTGAAGTTACTACTGCTTATTATAGAGGGGGAAAAAAAGCACTTGACTGACCTCTGCGATGTCCTCGTAGAGTTAATTAGGCTCACTTCATAGCCACGAGAAGCTTACTCATCAGAAGTCTTACAGTACAACATATCTTGGCACCCTGAGGTTCACCCTACTTTTCACATAGCAGTGGTGTCCTCCTTCTTGCCTGTGCCTCTGCATGTTTTTCTCTGACTCGCACACTCTATGTCTTTTCTTCGTCTGGCTAATCCCATAATGCAATGCCTGCATGGCTGACTCAGCACAAACTCTTTTGCTCACCTAAAGGAGACTAAGTTAAGGCAACTGACTTTGGAACGCCTTCACACTGTCACTCACTCCCCATTTCCCAGAAATACTTTTCACAAGGCTGTGAAAAAAAAAAAGTGCTTCCTGCTGTGGATGCCATGGTAACAGTGCTAAAATGTCCACAGGGAGGACTTTGTGATGATGACACCTGCACACACACGAACATGAACAGATAATGGCACACACACACACACACACCATCACTTGCTCTGGGAAGACTGCTCAGACTCATAAAATCAAGTGAATAATCAATTAAACCAAATATATATGAAGTACCTCGTATGTAGCAGACCACAGGATGCAACATTTTTCAGAGGATGCGAATTTGTTTCTAACTGCTTGTAAGCTCTTGGGAACACAAGCTTTGGGAATGACCAGCTTTGTATTTTGCAGCCTGTATGTAAAGTGTTTGTATCTCAGGAGCCTATCCCAGCTGTCATAGGGTGAGATGCAGGGTGATCTTCAAAAACAGCACAACTTTTGTGATTATTGAAGTGTAAATTAAATTTTCAAAAGTAAAACGCTAACAGGCTGTTAAAGAACTCATCACAGCTGCATGACTTCGTCACCACTGTTAAGCTCCTGCGTTTTAGGCGGTTGATGTGCTCTGTTTCCTCATTTAGTCTCTTTTTTAGCAAAAGGCTAATTTGGGACATGTAAAATTTCCAACCGATATGCAAGTAACTAATTTACTTACATATTTTATGTTGCAGAATACTGCAAGGTTTAAGTTGACCGTAGACTTTATTTCAAGCATTTTGATTTTGAGATTAGAGAACTGGAAGTGCAAAATACACAGATTCAGGTTTGATGACTTAATTCCAATCTATTAGCTCTAAAGCCCTGACTATACTCTGTTGTGGACATGGTCACAGATAGCTGGAGACCAGTGACGTGCAGTCAGGGGAGGCAGGTGAGGCAGTGCCTCCCCTGTCATCATGACAAGTAAAATACTAACAATGATAAGAGAAAATACATTTGACCACTTGACTGTGTGGAGGTATATGATTCTTTGCTAAGCATAATAAGTAAAATGTGTTATAGTTGAGTTTATTCTTTGCTAAGTATTAATAAGCCAAATGTGTTAGAGATGAGTGAGGAGCGATGGTTTGAGTGAGAGGGTGAAAAGGTCAGGAGACTGAAAAAGAGGAAGTTTCTTAGGAAGAGATAAGCCAGACATCACAGGGCTGCTATGCTTAATGCTTTTAGTTTGCCTAATAAGGAAAGGATGAAATAGAGAAAGAAGGGTTCTGTCACAAAGAAGTCACCAAAGGTAGGGGGTTTTGATAAAGGAGGAAGCAGTACAAACATCCTACGCCCCAGTAAGTGAAGAAACAACTCCTTTTATGGATCAAGAAGAAAGGTACAAAAGAGTAGGACAAAGGGGAACAGGGCAGATTGCAGACTGGGGCGAGGGGCAGACCGAGGTGCAGATTGAGGAGCTCGAGAGCTTGAAACTCAGGGTAAATATATTTTTGCAATCTCCAGACATGTCTGTATTTTAATTTGTGTCATCTGCTTTAGCATCATTGTAATACATAATAAAGGTTAATTGTTAATCCTTTAAACATACGAACCTTGTCTGGTCTTTTCCATAAAAACATCCTGGGAGGAATCATATGCAGATTCTAACAAATGTTACCAGTTGCATCTTTAATAGAATAAATAGCTGTTTTTTCTTTATTTAGTTTTAACTGCTTAGCCAGGAATTTTTCAGATTTATTTCCATGTTCAAATTTTTGTAAACGCAGCCTCTGTAACAGAAATTGTTTTATCAAATATTTCATTTAATTCCAGTTTTAGTTTTCTCAGGTTGTTAATTATATGTTTTTGTGGTGAAGCAGCATAGGCAGTTTCTAAAGCTTTAATTTTTTAAAGTGTTTTTTCTTTATTTTTCTTATGCGAGCAGTAAGATATTATTCTGCCCCGCATTACCGCCTTTCCTGCTTCCCAAAGAACACATGGTGATACTCCTGGTAGATCATTATTTTCTAAATATGTTGCCCACTCCTTTTTGAAATAATTAATGTGTATTTTCACCCTGCATTTATGACGAATCACAAAGAATAAACATGTCAGTTGCATTCCTCATTCTCAATGAAGCTGCTGAAAGTGAAGCATTGCGTCCGAGCATCTTTATTGATTTTTTCCCCCCCTTTTCAGGTAGGGAATGAGCAAAAATGGAAACTGTATGCAGTAAACCACAGAAAACGATGATGGATTTTATTCATAAGGTATGTGCATTAAGTCTACGTGTTCCTGGTGTGTTTTCGTCTATGCTATATTTGTGCGTAATCTGGTGATTGTCGGCTGTCTCAAAAGTCGCTAGAAGTCGCTAAAGGATGAATCAAGGTCCGGGTCGGTGTCCCCCTCTGTGCTGAAACGTGCCACAGTGTACGAAGGGACGCAGTACGAGCACTGTACAAAAAACACTGTGACAAACCTCACAAAGACAACCTGTTTGTGCAGATCGATTTAATTCAGATTTTCACAACAGAAAGTAAAAGAAAGAAATCATCAGAAGCACTTTACAGGATTAGAGTGCAGTAACAAACAGACTGAAGAGTCTCCTTAAAGAATGAAAGTTTCACAGATCAGAGGAAACATTTTAACTGACTCATCATTCAGTTACAGCTGATCAGTGGATCGTGAACACTTTTAGGCTGATTATTGATCATCTGTAATCCAACAAACTGCATCTACAGTCAGATGGTCGTGATGGCACTTCAGCATTGGCCAAGTTTGACCTTATAAAGGGCTGCTGAACCTGACAGCTAACACACACACACACACACACACACACACGCACGCACGCACGCACGCACGCACGCACACACACGCACACACACACACACACACACAAACACACACACACACACACACACAC